>VDFB02130384.1:0-25803 GCA_007258455.2 Sequoia sempervirens | reverse complement strand
GTCTCATAGAATTCCATGACAAGCCAATGCAATTGATAACTGCTCCTAGTTATTAGTTATGTAATGTGAAGTAATTGCATAACTGCTTAGGTTGACTTTGTAAAAACTATATTGTTATTGAATTTTTTTCATCTATCGGCATCTAGTTGTTACTTATGCAATGTAGAAGTAATTCTTGAGTTTGGAAAGATGTGCAATGCAATGTAATCAACAATATGAATAAACTACATAATATAACCATTCTTTTTATGCTATTGTGCATCAAGATATTTAACCATTGCTCATTGATTAAAATTTCAAAGAGTTTAATTATGCACATGAGGAGGCAATTAAATTTTGATTGTCAACTTCTATATATCAAATAATCCAATAATCAAGTGTATGTCCATATACAAAAAATGGCATCAACGCCAACTCAAACAAAGTTTTACAATATGTGGCATATGCCATCTCAGTATCTATTCAAAATTTACATGCCAAAATGTCTATCTCATCCTAAACTACTGGTGGATCATCAAAATGGAGCCTCTTTGAAGCACTCATTGGCTCTGAAGGTAGCCGCACAATAAAAATTCAAACCACAATTGAGATTAGTTATACTATATAATTTAAAATTGAATAATTAACATAAGAATCAATATACATTGAATTATAATTGAACTCTAAATTTGAAATCTTGATTACTTGAAATATACGTCTCTTTGAAGGGTTAGGAGTCCTAGAATATATCCCTCTCAAAGAACCAACCAAACCAAAATTTGTAACATCAATCTATATATGTGAACAAAAATATAAAATTGATCCAAGTTAGCATACAATTGTCGGTAATAAGAACATATTTACCAAGCACAAAATAAAATAAATACATACCTCTTTAGGATGATCTTTTTCTTTATCTCCTTTAGGTGTTTCGACACCTCCTCCTTGAGGTGTTTCAACACCTCCTCCTTCAGGTGTTCGAATACCTACTCCTTCAAGTGTCGTGACACTTATCAACAATGATGTATAGCTCACAACTGCTTGTACATAAAAATGACAAGTACATATGAAACTACCAATCTATGACAATGTATGCATAATCAATAAAAGATCTTATAAATCTTAATTCAATCAAATTTGAGTTCAATTACCTTTCCCTTATCTAACATTGTGCCTCCATACTGGAGAGTCGTCGATCTCACTCGCACTAGGTGTTTCCTACAAGAAGAGAATAAGATAAACATATAAGTTAATATATAATTTCATTAATGACAATTCAAATGACAAGCAAGTATATAGTAAAAAAATGTAAATGAGTGAGTGCAAAAATACATACTGTGTGAATGTCAAGGCCAAATGAAATGGCCCTAAGGGTGCTATCAGTCACCCGTGTGAGCTCCTCCTTAGACATTAACTATTAAATAGACCATGTAAATAAATATTAGTATTTGATACTATATCTTATTAATATTCATTTTTAAAAAAATGCGAGTTATAAATTTACACCTTAAATCTTACCTGTGTAACTATTCCAATGTCCACCTCTCTAGCAAGAGAGGACTCTATAGGGTGTGATCCACTCCCATGCATGTGATCTACTATAATATCCACATCCTGGATGTCATAATCAGAAGTGTCTAATGGATGCTCATCGGGCTGTACAATAGGATCCAAGCATATCTGCTGGCACGTATTGCAAATATGTGGACCCGAGGAGGATGATGTAACAACACTGGATCCATCACCAACATCACCAGAATGTGGCTGAGCTACTGAAGAAGCATGGGAAACCAAAAGACCACTCAAAGAGTGAATGGCCTGGATAGTCTGTGTGGCTACATCCTCCATAATATTTGGATGCTGTACTAGAGGTGGCAGAGGAAGGGGAGGAAGGGGAACATGTGGATGCCTAACTACTCTAACTACCCCTAGCCTATCCTGGGGCATACCTCCACCAACACCCTAGAAGGGTTTAATGTCAAAGTAATTGACATGATGCCCTAACAAAAACTTAGCATATAATTTTTTAATAAAGTAAAAAGGTACATGAAGATTATTGTTGGGTGGTTTATCAAAAACCATACACCAACGATCCCAAAAGTTATCTACTATGCCCCTATGCGTGCACCATTTTATAGAAAGTTTTGGTTTGTTAACATTAACTAGCAAACCAGTGCAGGGGCTAATAAATAAAGAGGCTATTTGGGCTTTTGTTATTTGGAGATTTTTCACATCATCATAAGACAATCCACATGCATAATATTCCCTCATGGTTTCTCACCACAAATGAAAGGCATTATGTTGGGTGGAGAGGGTTTCTACATTTGTAATTATTTCTGTCAATGTGGTTGACATACGGGATAATCGAGGGATTTTCTTATAAACATCACAAATGCCGCTCAATTGCTCCAATTTTTCACTAATTAAGTCTTCAATTGATGGCTATGGAGGTGGTGGAGTGTTTCACATTTTTTCATTTTGATTCTCAGCTAGTGGATTTTCATTCTCAATTGGTGGAATTTGTGCATTCTCATTCTCAACAACCATAATTCCTGATTAAAGTTAAAAAATAATTAATCTAATTAAAATTAGACAATATAAATGAAAATATTATAAAAATACCCTAGTTTTTAAAAAAAATCCAAAAAAACCTTACTTTTTAACAAAAATCTATAAAATTATCTAATTTTTAATACAAATACATAAACAACACTATTTTTAAATCAAAATCCATAAATTTTTTTCATTTTTAATCAAAATCCATTGTAAACTCAGTTTTTTTTTAAAATTCAATCAAAAACCCTATTTTGAAAAAAAATTCATCAAAAACTAATTGAAATTATGCAAATCTCATTCAAAATTCAATCAAAGCAAATAAAAATCTAAATTCCAACCTTTTCAAATCGTATATTGGCGAAATCAGATATTCGTTGTGTGAAGAACCTCTTAACTGTGCGCCCACGGGTTGTTTGACTGTGAAATGATTTTGACAGCCCAAAAATTATTTATACATAATTTTTTCAAATCGGATATCCGATTTGGATCAGATATCCGATTTGGAAAACTAGGTTTGGTAATTTCTTTGGAGGTGTGTATTGACACCCAAGCCACCAAAAATTCAACTCGGCATTTTCGCGTTTTTGGGTCGATGAAGACGTGATTTTTTCCTCATTGCCACTTTTTGGCCCATCATGATCCTGTACATACCCAAATATCGACATCCAAAGAGTCTTGCATAGATGTGATATCTTGTGCTAAGCAAGATAAATATTTGTAGCATAATAAAGGGACACCTTCTATCATTGATCAAGTGGGTATCTTGTCAAGACTCCTCCAAGATCACTTGATATCCCTTCCTTCAAGAACTCAAAATAAATTCTATTACAATACTTCATTTTGTGCCTATCATAGAGTTCATGGTCATGCTACTAAAGAATGCAAGGATTTGAATAGTAAAATCCAACATCTTAAGGAGTTTGGTACTCTCCCTTATGTGGGAGCACCTAATTCCTCTAATTGATACTGATTTTGACCCTAGCATTCATCTTATCAATCATTTCGGCTCACCCTTGTCCTACACTAAGTGAGGGCAAGGGGTTAGGTAGCCTTGTCCTTGTATGTCACATGTTGTTGCCTCTTTTGGCTAGTTGTTAACCTTTCATGAACATGTAAGAGAGAGCTTGGGATGTGGACAACATGCCTTCAGTTGGCTTGCATGTGACATACTACCTTTTTCATGATGTAGCTTATATGAAACATATGACTTGGCATAGGGATTTCCGAATAAGCTCTCATATCCTCTTCTAATTTAAAGAAATTTCTCATAGTAATGGTGTTAGCAACCGCTTTAAAGTGGGGGCATACAATGATACTCATATTTCATTGTGCGGTTTTCTTTTTCTTGCGATTTCCTCTCTTGGAAAAATTAGGTACAATGTTTCCCAGAATGAGACATTAGACTTGTCCTCTCTTGGAAACAAGATGATACCATTTGAAATTTTCCTCTCATGGAAACATTAAGCATGATGTTCCTTAATATGAGATCTTGTACGAATCAAGCAAAATCCCTTTGAACATTCCTTGCACTATTTTGCATTTACAATGTTTAAGTGTCAAGCATACGAAGTTTTGCTTACCTCATAGAGCTCGAAGACCATTTTTGTGTGGTGCCTTATTAAAGTTATTAGGAGGTATAACTTTGGTATGGTTGAGTGGGAAGCCCATTCTAAGGCATGACTTTCCCTATTGCTATTTGTGTGTGTGTGAGTGCATACCAGCCATGAGTGTATGTTTCTCACCTTTCAGGACTTATTACCTAGTGGACAACCAAGAGTTCCGTCGCCTTAGAGTGAGTATGCATTTTTTTGGACAAAAAACCTAGATATAATCCACATCATGTCAAGGCCAAACGGTCAAAGCTTGATCCAACTCTTTTTGCTCAGTTATACTTCTCTTCCTTCTAGTTATTTCCATTGCATGATTGCATATCTTGTTTTGCAGCAAACTACTCACCTTGTGCGTGTCCTTTTGCGCTCATGTCGGTTTGACTTAGGATCTTGGATCCTAGGGGCTTGATCACTTCCTTCATCTTTTTTATCCTAGACTATCGGCATTGGTACAATTGGATCCCTCTTGAATATCTACTTTAGTGTGACTTTGAAGCAAGTTCATCCTCTCACTAAAGTGGGGGCTAAATGTAGCATAGAAAAAGGTATTTCTTACTCAATTTGGGAATAATTAATGATAAATTGGACTTAAGGTTGCTTTGATTTAGTGTTGTGAGGTGTTTTACACATCCACATTAGAGCTTGGGCCCTTGAAAATTGAATAAAATACATTTATTGATGTCTTGTAAAGGTGTTGTAAAGTGTTGTAAAGAAATTTCACACTTTTCTAGACTTTTATTAAGCATCTAAGTCTAAGGGACCTATTTTTCCCCTAATTTAATGCTATAAAATGTATTTAATTACATTCTCACATTAATCTAGAATGCTTGTAAATTAAACCTAATTTTAATTTAGTGATGTAAGGTGTTTTACACACACATTGGTTCTTGTGACTTTCTAGGTTATGTGGACCTCATTTTAATGTTGTAAAGTGTATTTAATCACACTTTCACATTGAAATTTGTGTCCCTAGCCCTAATTATCCTTTACATCATCATTAATAGGCCCCTATGACCCCATATTGTGCATCTTGAGGCTTATTTTGATAAAAGACCTGATAAAATCAACATAAATACTAAAATTCTTCACTCCTCGACATTCCAGCTGGAAAAAGAGCCCCTGTTGGACTAAGTCACCCATCTGGGTGAATGAGTCCCATCTAGGTGGGACTAAGTCACCTAGGTTGGTGACTTAGTCCCATTTGGACTATTTTTGAGGTTTGAGTGAGAAAAATTGGGTTTTAAGTTTAATTTTCCCCCATGTCGGCCTTGGGGATCAAATTAACAAGCATTTTTAGGTGGATTTCCTATATAAACAAGCTTTTAAACCATAATTCATAATTCATTCATCATTCATTCTCCATCTCAAGTCAAGTGAGCTAAGGTTTTATTATTCTAAGTCATCAAGATATCTTTCTAAGGCATTCAAGGGAAAATTCTTCATACATTGTTGCAAAAATTCAAGATCTATCATCATGGAAAGTTTCTAATCCCTTCATTTCATGTTCATGCTTCATCTTATTTCTTCATTTGGTTTAATTACCTAAAATGGGTTTGACCAAGGAAAACCCTTATTCCCTAACATTCAACATTTCTCTTTCTTTCTTTGTGTGTGTAGATTTGAAGACTTGAAGATGATTGAATAATAGGTTGCAAATTTGTTGAAGACATCTCCTTGTTGGCTAGGTCAAAAATCTACAAAAAAAGTCACTTATAGCCTCAGAAATCAGGGTTTCGAATCCAAACACCTGGAGGTTCCGATTAAGCAAACTGAGAGCTACAGATTGCACTTTTGAATTTCCCAAAATCTGGAAGTGGACTAAGTTTCCGTCAGTGGCAAATTATTCCCACTGCCAAGCCTGAAAAGGGGTTTCTACAATTTTGAGTAACCTTTTGTCTGAAACTCGTTCTGGCAAAATTTCCCCGAAATAGGACTAAGTCACCCAGTTTGGCTTAAGTGTCCTACTGGGCTTCAATAGTGAATGATGTAGGATTCTATAGCTCCTCTCCATCACTTTCCAATTTCTAGGTGCACCTCTCCAATCTCATTAAGTTATGTTACAATTTACTTGTAGTTTTAGTTCATTTTGAATATCATAGTGTGTTTTCAAACATTTTGCATTTCCTTAGTTTTGCATTAGTATTCATTCTCTTTTATTAGTTCTTTGCATCTAGGAAATTTCCCATAGACAAATTTCAATCATATTTGCATTGAAATATTAAGGGCATATTCTTGAGTGAGCCATCAAGGTTTTTGAGATTCCTCTCTCCTTTTAGGTTCAAAACCCTAGAAGTGTAAGAGAGTCCCCTATTCCAAAAATATTTGGTTTAGGAGGTCCAATAATTAAAGGAGTTGTAGGAGGTCTAATGATTAGAGGACTTAATGGAGATCTAATGTTTATAACCTTAGAATACATTCTTATTTTGATGGTCTTCTAGCGAGGGGAAGTCTAATGTCACCTTATCATCTTCATATGAGGGAACCACATCACTATTGTTTGAAAGATATCTCCCAATGTTATCATCTTCCTACACCATGATATCTTCCCTACTAGGAGAGTTTTTTGGAGAGAAGCAAACAATATTTTCATGGTCCATTCAATGGTTGGGTCTTCAAGGATAGATCTTCATCACTATTAGGGGAGGTATCTAGAGAAGAACAACTATGATTTTATTGCTTACCAATGATTGCATCCTTTTGTTCAAATATATCTTCCCAAGTGGGGGAAGTATTGGGAGAGGGAGAGACAAGATTCTCATGACTCTCAATGAGCAGATCTTCCAACACCAAAATATCTTCTTCACAAATAGGAGAGATATTAGGAGAAGAACAACTATAGTTGTCATGGTAAATCTATGATTACATCCCCTTGTCCAATAATGTATTCCCAAGTAGGAGAGGTAGGGGAAGATAAACAAATAGGATGGTCATAGATCTCAATGATTGGAGCTTCTAACACCAAAATATCCTCTTCACAAATAGGAGAGATATTGGGAGAAGAAAAAATTCCATGATTGTCTATGATTGTATCCTCTTTCACTAAAACATTCTCACAAGTGGGAGATGACTGGAGACTAGGTAAAGTGATGTTAAGAAATGTGTCAATGATCTCATTTTCTTGTGCCACAATGTCCTCCCAAGTGGGTTGGGTAGGGGGAGAGGGACAAAAAAGA
The DNA here is from genome assembly GCA_007258455.2 of Sequoia sempervirens. NCBI lineage: Eukaryota > Viridiplantae > Streptophyta > Pinopsida > Cupressales > Cupressaceae > Sequoia > Sequoia sempervirens. The sequence continues at coordinate 18,485 of VDFB02130384.1, read as the reverse complement.
TTCTCATGACACTCAATGATTGTATCTCCTTTCACCAAGATACCTTCGTCACAAGTAGGAGAGGTATTGGGAGAAGAACAACTATGATTGTCATGATCATCTATGCTTGTGTCCTCTTGTTTTGTTACATTCTTACAAATTTGATAAATATTAGGAGGGTTTAACTAACATGCTTGTCAATGGATTTTTTTTTCTTTCTTAGATTATGCTCCTAAGTAGGAAAAATAGAATCATACAAGCCATGCGATACTCTATGAAAACCAAATGTTTGAAAAGGAAACATGCTTTTATGAGAACTAATCTATCCAAAATATGCAATGCTTCAGAAAATAAACATAATTGTCCTATAGATATGATGATTTTGAGTATTGAAATAAATTTGGAATGATTTAAAACGGCTAAACTCAATGGATGATTAGACTTAATGCATAAAACAATTATTTTTGAAAATTGACAAACTAAACAGTGGTTTACCAGTGGATTTGGGAAGTGCAGAAAACCACAAAAATGCCTAGAAAAGATAGTTTTGATAGGCCCTCAAGGACTTTTTTTCCCAAGGGCGAATGGGTCCTTGTACAGGGTTTTTAAAAATGAAAAATGAAATTTCTACCAATTATTATTTGTGTTCTCTATTCCAGGTTCCAAATTGTTATTTCTATAGTAGATTTTTCCAAATTTTGGTGTCTAAATGCAAATGCAAATAATGATAAATAGTGAACAAAGTGACATTTTTTTGAAATGCAATTTTGACTAAATTTTTTAATGTGAATCACTGAAGTACACTAATATGCAAGTACAATGCAAAACCAATGTGATTTATATGTAATTTTTTGAATTTTTTAGATTTTAAACAATGCAAAATACAAATTTAAAACCCTAAATGAAATACAAAATAATGAAAATTTGACAACCCTAGATGAAATGAAAATTAATGCAATGCAATGCAAACTATTGCAAATCCTAGATCTAGGGTTTGAATATACCCCAATTAAATTAGAAAGTTTATAGTGTAAGAATGTTGGGTTCACCAAAATGAAACAGAAAAATAGGTTCATCAAAATGGAATATGAAAAAAGAGATCCCCTAGGGCAAGATTGACTTTCAACCCTTAGGTGAGTCAATATTAATGGAGATCTTACTGTTTTCCTTATGACTGAGGATGAGGTAAATCAACCTGAAATGTACTTTTGGGAGTTGAATGAAAAATACTAAATGGATCCAATTATGCACTGTGAGACTTGAACCATCAATTTAAAACCATAATCTATCAGAATCCAAAAACTTCTAGTAGATTTGAGATGAGGATGAGTTTATGCACTTGTCACCAAAAGCCTCTGCCGAGTGTCCTCCTAGGACAGATTCACCCTAAGGTGAATGAGTCTTTGTTGGGATTTTCTGTTCAAATTTCAAGGTCATCTCGAGATGGATCTGAGCTTCTATTTTCCCTAGGTTACACTGTCAAAAAGTTAGAAATAAATTTAGGATATGAGTTTCCATATCTTGACGATAATGTTGACAACTTTGACAACTTTACAAAATTGCACTTTTGATCAATCTTCAATCCTTCTTCACTTGCAAATCTATAAACATAAAGATATGGGAAAATTATTTATTTTTGGTGAATAGGGGTTTGCCTTGGTCAAACCTTGTTTGGTAATTAAACCTTGAAATGAAATGAAACATGAATAAAAAGAATGATGAATGAACACTAGTTTGTTGCAACTCACCAAACCCTTGAATGACTGTCCTTGGAGGACTGAAATCTAACACATCTCTCCAATGTCCCGATCTTGCATGAATGGCTTGATTGGATGCTTGATTTGATAGCTTGAATCTTGACTTGAATGCTTGAAACCCAGATCACAATGTTAGCTCCAAAAACATGCATGAACACAAATGAATCTTGACATCATGATAGGATCTTGAATGCTATTTTAGATGACTAAAAATTCTACTCTTCAATGCTCTCGACAATAATATTTTCTCATGTGAAAGTTGCCCTCTTTATAAATGTTTTGAATTGATAAAAAGGCTAGGTATTTATAGGTATTTTTCTAATTTCCCAACAATTAAACATCAAAAGCTGACAATTGCAAATTAAATTTGAATAATAAAAATGCCACAAAAAACATATTAAAAATTGGGTCCTAAACTTAAGGGGGACCCATTCGCCCTTGGGTGAATGGGTCCTAGGCCCCATGCCTAGGACACACCAATTCCAAGACAATTTAATTAATGCTTGCAATTGTTTAATACAAGTTTCCTTTTTGGAAAACGAAATTAATTAGGCTTTTAAATGCATAATTGGGTCAATTAGAAGCTTAATTAAGTCCAAAAATTAAGAGATTCAAACATAGTGTGAAAATGTAAAGATGTACATTTTTCGATACTATAGAAATAACATACATTATATTTTTCTTTCTCCTAACATCCTTTCATGAGTTAATAGCATCTAATGATTGAAAAAACTTGATTTTTTAGACTTTATTTAGAGACATATTTATGAAGTTGAAAGACGTATTCTCCTTGAAACCATGGAGCCAAATTATCATGAAACTTTCTCCAAAGTACCAATCAATCGACACCTTGCTTTTTATCAACCACCATTCCTCTCATTTGCTAAGGGAGGTGAGTTCATCATAGTTCAAGTTAGCAAGAAGAGGAACCAAGAAGTTTTCTATGAACTTGTAATAGTCTGAGGTCCACGAGGGCACAAGGGTCCATGCCATATATGAACTATCCTTGCAAAGGTGAAGGATTCATCCTTGATGTTTACATGAATGAATGCATAAAGGAAGCAAGTATTATCATACGTTTATAAGGTCATAAGAACGAGTATTTGAACACCCATTGTGAGTTGAAATTGGTCAGCTAGTCATGCATGGAGTTGGCAATGACCTCTGAAAAGTCGGACGAGAATACTTGAACATTCTTGCGTGATAGTCTTCAGCTCGTGGAGAGCTCCTAACTGGAAAGGAAATCTTGAATTGGGTGATATTAAGGGGAATGGGCCAGCTTAGGGGGTGATCCCATAATAGTGGTTTACAATTTTTGGCCAAAGCGGACCTTGAAATTATTATTTTTAACTAAATCTTCATTCGGCACCTAGCGGCTAAACTGTGAGGAATTTGAAGATGGTGCAAACTAGAGTCTCATCAAATTTTGTCTGTAGATTCTAAAATATTTTTTTCAAAATTTTTGGAATCAAATTGCACTTCTTTTTCCATCTCCCACGAAAATTGATTTTTTTCATAAAACAACATTTTTAAAAAGTGGCCTGCATATAGCATAACTTTTTTCCATGAAGGATAAAATTCTAATTCTTTCAAATTTAGATTTGTAACTTTGATATCTAGTGCTTCCACTTGGTTAGATAGTTTTTATTGAATATTTTTTCCTTAATCAAGTCTCAAAGTCAAACAAATTACAATTCGGACACAACCGACCATATAACCGTAACTTTTTTTGTATATGTCAAAATTTAATTTAATTTTTTGTTGGATCAAGGACTTCAATATCTGGTGCACTCATATTTTTCAATTTTTTTTTTGATAACCTTCTATTTTTCCACATGTGAAGAACAAAGAAATTCATTTTCGATGAAAAACCTATGTTTAATAAAACTTAAAAACAAATACATAACAAAACCAAAACATATTAAAATTATATTCATTAGATAGCTTGTTCTGAGGAATACCATAATCATTTGAAATAAATTTTAAATGAATTCATTTGATCCCCCAAAAGCTAAATCAAAAGTGATTTTTTATCAGCATTTTGATAGGTGTAAAGGAGAGCATTTATAGGTATGGTTTAAAACTAGCGAGGTTCTATCCAAGGGGGTTTGATCTAAGGTGATTTGATCAAACCCTCTTCAATTGGAATCCTTAAAATGGAACTTTTTAAGGCTTAAATCATTATATTTTCTAAAAATATGTGATTTCAGCTAAAATTCGTTCCTCTCAGGAATTGTAAACCACTATTATGACATCACCCTTAGTGTGATTGAATTGGGTGAGGAAGTGAGGACCACAATAACCATCCATGGTTCTGTTATATTCTTTTCCTTGGTCAGTTCTTTTTTCCGTGTTCTAGAATACCTGACATTCACACACATTTTTTTGAGTGGTCAGATGCAACATTTTGTGTCTATTGCAAACAGACTTTTTTTCTTTCATTCATGCTTGTTCATTTACAGCCTCAACTAACACTCACTGTACTCACTACACGTAGTAGCTACCATTGCAGGCTTAGACATGGACTGCAGCTGCATTGTTCAAAATGGCCAATATATTGGGATGATTAACGATGACATTAATCAGAATATTTGTACTAAACATTTTCGCTGCTTATTTCATTTAATTTTTTATTACTATTTTAATATAAGTTTTCTGTTGTGGAATGTATTTTTTGTCTCTGTTTCTTGTTTTTCAAACGTCACTACCTCTTGTTTTCTTTTTAAGTCCTATTTCGTATTCTATTCTTTCATTGTCTTCTTTCTGATGATGGATCGTCGAGTGTGACCTGAAATGCCAATGCAAAAACCATGCACAGCAAATTTAATTTTTTTTTTTTTTGTTTCAACTTAAGTTGTGAAAGCAAATTTAATACTAACTAGTCTTTGACTTATTTACAAGAAAACTTGTCACAGAAGCCTTAACATTATAATTGACAACTCATTGCAGCAGACATAGAAATATGATTGCCTAAAATTGTGTAAGGGATGGTGTACGTGCACTATGAGTTCTATGGAATGCATTCTGAGCTTTCTGTGTTGAATTTGAACCTTTATGTTTAAAATTTTATAAAATTTATTATAAATAGTATAATTTATTAGCTGATTTTATCTTTTGATCTTAAAATGTAGCTGATGAGTTTAAACAGTGGTATATTATTTGTTAATTTGAAGGTCAAACTCAAAATAACAATGAATGTCTGAATTCTTTAAATTTAACTTAGTTCTTTAGTACAAATAAGAGAATAGTATAAGGTATAGATTCATTCTCAAAGTATTTAAAGTGCGTGTGCAATGTCCTGTCGTTAATCACTTTAATCATTTTTAATAAAAATAGGTGTTTCATCTATTCAATCATATTCTTTTATGATCAATACCAACATTATTATAATATTAAATAATTCAACAATCGAATAACCAATAATTTTACATCTTATTTAAATTAAACATTTATTTTACATTTTATTAACTCAAATCCACTTTCAATTATAAAATCTTTGAAGTGTCCCCCATTTTAATGGAGAAAGTAATGAAAATGAGTAGGATTTGCACTTGAATTGACTGTTTGCGACTCCATTCATATCGACACATAATTTTCAACATTTTTTTTTCTCTTTGCAAGCTTTTCTGATGTCTCCATTTGAGTATCGTTTCAACATATTGCCAGTATACAAACAACTGTGACTCCTTTACACCATCCATACTTAATGTTTATAAATCCTTCTCGACACGTGTTTGTCAACATAAAACATAGCATGCCAAGAACATCCTGTACGTTAACATTAATATTCTGCTGCTCTTACGATTTGCTTCTCAACAATATTTTTGTCAAGGAATTTGGTTGTAGCATTTGTAACTTACTGTAAGTATTCATACAACTATTTCGCATTGTACTACTTCCATTATCATGTGTTAGAAATGGTTTAGGTGTGAAGTCTATATAATCAACTTCGTAAACTTCAGTTCAAATAACTTTTGATCTTCTGTTTTTCATTGCAACCAGTATAACTTAGATATTGGATATCAAACCTTTCAAATATAGGGAGCTTTTTCGTCTTTTGCAGTGTTTTGGAATTAAGCCTTTTGGATTTACTTTCGACATTTGTCGTGCTATCTGTTTAAGTAAAACAAAATAGCTTTATTGACATGCATTCACACAATGGCGAGTTTTTGTGACGTTTTTCTTCGATTTTGCTCTTTGTTTCTTTACATATTGATGTGGCATTATTAGTAGAAGGAATATTGAAGCATCATTTTTAAAGGAATATTAGTATAATAATAATATTTAGAACATGAATAAGATTATAAGAAGTAAAGTAGAAGAGAATAAAACAATCATAATTTAATATGATATTATGTGATATTCATTATTTTTCAAATTCATGAGTTAAAAATAAGTTAAGGTGGCTCAAATTCAATTTATGTGTCTTACTTTCAAGAGTAACTCCTACCATCACAAAATGCAACTTTAGATTGATTAATTTTATCCCTATGATCCATGTTATTTTATAATGTTGGCACTGCTTGAGTTAGTATTGTTATAAACTTGCAAAGTCCTAGGTTTAGGAGAGAATATTTAATATTTTTAATATTGTAAGTAATGAGTCCATATGGAAAAGGTTGCCCCACTTAGATGGAATATTGAGATTCTTATTGGATCTCTTTCATATTTCATTGGTCTCATGATTATTGTAGCAAGCCAATGGATAGGATATTTCTAGGTGGAGTATGAGTAACATTTTTGACTAACTACTTATAATCATTTATATGAGGTGTGTAAGTAAAATCATTGTCTCATGCTAGAGTGCTAGAGAATCACACTTGGACCCTTGGGTGATCCCACAATACTGGTTTACAATTTTTGGCCAAACTAGACACTAAAATGATTTTTTCTAACTAAATCTTCACTTTCGGGAACCTGTAGTGGCTAAACCGTGAGAAATTTGAACATGCTGCAAACTAGTGATTTGTGACATTTTTTCTATAGATTTTAAATATATATTTTTCAAAATTTTTAGAATTATATTGCACTTCTTTTTCCATCTCCTTTGAAAACTAATTTTTTTACTAAACAACATTTTAAAAGAGTGACACTCACCGTATAATGCATAACAATTTTTCCATGAAGGATAAAATTCTAATTTTTTCAAATTAAGATTTGTAACTACGGTATCTAGTGTTTCCAATTGGTTTCATGGTGTTTTATTGAACATTTTTTCCTTAATCAAGTTTTGAAGTCAAACTAATTACAATTCAGACATAGGCGAACCGTATAACACATAACTTTTTTTGTATGTATTGAAATTCAATTTTTTTTGTTAAATCAATGACTTCAATATCTGGTACACTCATATTTTTCAATTTTTTTTTGTTGATAATCTACCATTTTTCCACATGTGCAGAATAAAGAACTTGATTTTCGGTGAAACACCTACATTCACAAGAAATAAAAAATAAATACAATAATAAAATTAAATTTATTTAAAATTATACTTTTTGGGAAGTTTATAATAAGGAATACATACTTACAAAAAATAAATTTTAAATGAATTCATTTGATCCCCCAAAAGGTAAATTGAAAGTGGTTTTTTATCAACATTTTGATATGTGTAAAGGAGACTTCGTTATAGGTATGGTTTAAAACTAGCGGGGTTCTATCCAAGGGGGTTTGATCTAAGGTGGTTCGATCAAAACCTCTTCAATTGAAATCCTTTAAATGGAACTTTTCAAGGCTTAAATCATTATATTTTCTAAAAATATGTGATTTTAACAAAAATCAGGATCTCTCAGAAATTGTAAACCAACTTTGTGGGATCACCCACATGCCTAAACACACAATTATGTATCAAATACAAAATTACATATGCTCTTGTATAATTTATGAGGAAATTTATTTGATTATGTTGATAATATAGAAAATGTTACAAATCATTATCTTGTACATATAAAAATGAGTTCAAACCTTAATAAAAACATAATCATAATGTTCATCACCTGAAAAGTGTGATTAATCTTGAATAGTGTTTCTATGTAGACTTCTCATACTAACATTAAAGCTACTCTAACCATATTACACATGTATTTATTAAATATTACCTACACACTTGCATCACTCTTTTTACTTTAAATTATTGTATTTTCAGGAAATCATAGAATACACAATGCCCTGATTCCTTCTTGCTAATGGGAAGAAATGATATGCACTACATCAACATGGTTTAATTTGAAAGGGATACTAGGGTGTTCTAGGCACCAACCCTATGTTTTTTGTTCAAAAAATCAACACTTGTCACATATGTACCCCAAAAGTTTTAAACACCAATAAAAACATTACGATGTTGGTCAACCAAATTTTCTAGGAAAAATACAAGATCTTGAATATAAGTCAATTTTATCCCATGCCATCTTTTAGAAATATCCAAATAGAGTAAGGTTCAATAATTTAGCTATTAGAAATCAATTGCATGCAATCATATCAATACAAATGTATAGGTTCATTATGAAGGCTCAAGTAGAATTACATAACTTAATTCCTTTAATTACCATTTTCTAGGAAAAATGGTAATGCATAGTCCAAATTCAATGGTTTACAAAGCATAGAGCCCTCTCCCATTCTATTAGTATTATAGAGATTTACATATATTTCATTCCTTAAGAATGGGAAAATATATTAATTTTTTACATGATATAAAATCCATAGGTGAGTAAGATAGGAATACTACATACAAAATGGATGCATGGACATATTTCAAGAAACTACAAATGCTAGTAGTAGTACTCTAGACCCTATCCTATCAAAACTAGCATTATATGTATATTGAAATTCTAACATTGTAACCATATAAATTATCACAAATTATCAACATTAATAAAACCCAGACCTTAAGGTCCATCTTCTTATTTTTTTGGAATATCTCATCACTATATAAAATTGATTTCCTTTTCTACCTTGGTGTGGTTGAGGCACTCATAGAGTGAGGAGATTTTCACTAGTGTGTAAAGGTCTAAATTGCAAATGATAATGTTTTAAAATCCCATTATTTATTTTAGAGAGTCTTGAAAATTTTCCATATCCTTTGTGAGTACCAAAATCCTCGATTCAATAGCCTATACAATACCCATTGTTTCCATTCCTTGAATCTCTACATGGGTTAGTGACTAGATAGGCTCAAATGGTAGCCATCATTGCTTGGTTCACTACTTCTAGGATCAATCTATTTTTTTTTCAAATGCAGTCTCTCCATACAGATTTGGTGAATCCTTTGTTGCTTTTAATGATAAATATGTTTGATCAAAATTGGACGAATATCAAAATTAACCCTATGGCATACTACCCCTTCGATAAAATCTTATTCAAGAAATTTCTAAATGGTTTCAAGAATGTTGCTCCATAAAAATAACACCTTCCTCATACATGCATCCTTGATTTCACCAAAGAAGGAAAATTTTATTAGCTCATTTCCCAGCATTATGCATGGCTCCATGTTTCCACCACCTCATGATAAAAAAATGTAAATGAATTTAATTTTTGTGGTAGAGAGAGGGTGGATTATTTGATGGTAAATAACATGGTCAAGAATAATCTTGGGTACATTTGAAAATGAAAGTAAATTAGACCTTTGAATTCTAATAATTAATATCATTTGATGTTTTGACCTTGTATTTTAATGATTAGTGCAATACCACATAAACTCTCATCATTTAGTATAATGTAGGATTAGTCCATTTTTTTTTAAATTGGCTATCTTTTGGTATCCTCATTAACTATTCTCCCTTTTCATTATCTAAATCTCCTAATATATTCTCTTCTTCGTAGCAATAGTTGACTATGAATGATGAGAGGGTATCCAATATCACCTAGGGTTTGCTTAAGATATTGTTGACTCTCTAGTTAGTTGATTTTTTTTGAGGCACACAACATAATTGAAATTGAATATTCTTATATCATGATTATATTATGACTATATGATTTCACTAATTGGAGATAAATTATGAGGGCTTCAACCTTAGATTTATTAATTATTCTTGAAGAAACCTGTAAATCATAGAGATAGATAACAAGCAAAAAGTCTACATAAATTCGACCAATTTATTAGATGAATGAAATGTACATAAATAGGAAAGTTTTTGAGCACTAGATCTCCATGAAATGAGGATAACACTCCTCATTCATGGAGTGATGGTAGGTTTTCTCACACCATTGTAGCATGAGGTGTCAAAAAATGGATGAAACCTTAATAGAATTCCTAACTAATTTGACACCTTGTGTGTGCAAGTGTCATGTACATAATGAACACCTAAGTAGGCTTGAAAGCTTATGTGTAAACTAATAAATACACTGACACCCCCAGTTAAGCATTTATTAGGTGGGAAAAAAAGAAATGGGTCTTGGCTACTAATTTGATAAGGTACCCATGTACAATGAAATCTCTCATAAAGATGGAGAAAGATAGAAAACCCAATGGTAAAAAACTATCCTCCAAAAAGAAAGAAATAAAAGATAGGTATGTGCAGAATCATGATGGGCCAAAAAGTGGCGATATGATGGGTATGTGTAGGATATGTGGTTGGCAACATTTTTTTTACCCAAAATTGATGAAACGAAAAGGGTTTTTAGAGGAGATTCTCAACTTTCCACCAATATAAATTATGTTTTACTTTCAATTTAATAAATAATTATTATTCATTTTCTATTTGAATTACGACTAAAGTCCTGATTGATAGGTTGATTGAAAAACATCTATAGCTTTCAAATGGTATCAAATTTTTTGAATCCAAAACATGCGTCACATTCTATGCTTCACATACTATAAGATTAAAAGAAAAAAAATGAATTTCATGAAGTTTTGACCAAGTTAAGGTGGTCATACATACAAGTTTTTTATATTTTTTAAAAGTTGTAATAAAAAATTCATAATTAATTATTTACTTGGAAAAAAATTTCAAAAAAAAATGCATCACATCGAGATATGAGTCCTCTACTTATATCTAAAATATTATAAAAAAATATTATCATTTTATTGTGGTTAGGGTGGTTAGACAGACACCTACTTATTTTTTCCTTGAAATTTAAGTACTATTGCATTGAAATTTTAAATTTTCACCAAATAGATTTTTTTTAAAAATAAACCTAGTAGTTTAGAAACTACATTCAATTTGCTACATATTATATTCTTACATATTTTTGAAATAATATAGATAGCTTATTCAAATTTTTGTGTGAAGTTGCCTAACTCTAATTTTTCTGAATTTTTCACCACTTAAGGGCCTATTTTTTCCATGATGATCTTGCACATACCTAGAAACTTTATAAAAATAAGAGAAGAAATACAATATCCTACAATTACTTAGAGAACATGTCCTTTTGATTTCTCTTTTTCCTTTTTGGTGTTTGAAGACGATAAAGATTCAAAATTTACAATATGAACACAAGGGTTCAAATGAGGTGTCCACCTTTTAGGAGATGGAACTTGAACCTATTTCACACTTTAGTTCATTAGGAAACGTAGATCCCTCAACCAAGTGAATTGATTGAGGAATGGGATAGGAGATTCCTATTGTAATTGGATGGGGGTTTACCATTAAATGAAGCTTCAAAGGAGAAATACAAACACTTATGCATAAAACCCTAGAAACTTGAAAGCATGAAATCAAATTAATAAACAAAATGAAATAGAAAAGTACCTGGAAGGATAGAGTCAAAGCAAGGTCTGCAACTTTGAAAATCTGTTGTTTAAGGTGCACTGAAACTGATATGCTAGGTAGGATGAATTTTTCCTACTACAGGGTTTCTGGGCAGAATTTGGAATCTTTTGTGACTGATCAGGATTTGCAAAAAGATGAAAAAATGGTGATATTGGGACTCGTACACCCAATGGAGTGATTTAGTCTTGTTACTAGGGTTTGATTGATATTTCTGTAGCCTCTAGTGATCTTTTGTAGCTTCTTTCCTGTTTGATCTTCAAGTCTAAAAGTTTGAATTTTGTCCTATAGGTGAGTTTTCGTGAGCATGACAACTTCTTGAAAAATTTGACAACTTTTGCAACTTTGTCTTCAAAGGATCTTCAAGCTTCAATTCACCTAGATCTGCAAACACACATGAAGAGAGAAAAATCTTGTTTTGTTAGGGAATGGGGGTTTGCCTTGGTCAAACCCCGTTTTGGTAATTAAACTGAAATGAAATAGAAAAGCATGAAGGAATGGTTAATGAACAAATGCAATATTGTAACTCACCAAACCCTTGAGATGAAGGTTGCAAACTTGTATGAAATGAATTTAATGGAGGTGGATCTTGACTCTTGATTGAATCCGTGTAACTTTATCTTGAATGCTTTCTTGAATCATGAAACCTACATCACAAGCTCACAAACACACATGATGTATGGATACTTTGAAATGATGCTTGAATCTTGAATGTAGCTCCAAATACTTAATGATTTGCTTTTGAATGCTCTCGATCTCATAAACTTGTTAAGATACTTGGATACTTGAAATTTTCTAGGAGAAACTTAATGAAATGACCTTGTATTTATACGTGTTTATGCCTAATTTCTCAAAATTATAACACTACAAGCTAAAATTTGGAATTTGAATCTTAAGGATAATAAAATGCTACCAAGAAATTGATTTAAAATAAACCCTAGGTTAAAGCAAGACTCATATGCTAGGTTAGGCGTATGAGTCCTAGAGGCTGAAACTCGGGACATAGACTTCAAGAAGTGTTAAGTTCAATGTAACATTTGAAATCAGGCTCTGAGACCTAGGTGGAACCCATACACCTAAAGGGGCGTATGAGTCCCAAATCCCTAGATTTGGAACACAACCAAAAAAATTAAATTATGATTTTACATTTGCTAAATTTTAGGATTATCCTTAGAAAAATGCATTTAATTAGGCTTGTGGATGCAAAAATAGGACCAATTAAGACAAATGAGCCAAATTTTAGCAGGGAGGACCCAAACAAGTGTGAAAATGTAAAGGGATACATTTTTCTACACTACAAAATCTTTCTTTACTCAATGATTTGAGTGAGATTGATTATATTTTTCCTCATAAAGTGAAGTGTTGTATGTCCCAATTTCTTACAAAAGGAACATTTGACATAGTTTTTAGTATTTTCCTCTTTTTGTGATTTTGTTGCTCCTTGTATTTCTTTATCTTTTCTTTCATCACCTTTGTTTGTCAAACTACCTCAAATTTTCCACTTTTAGCTAATAATGCATGTGGCTTGTAGGAAACTATGGTTCCCATCTGAATGAGTTTATATTTCTCTCTAATCAGATCAACAATAGAGTCATCTATTTTTGGCATTGACTAATTTGAACCTAGAGCCCTCTTTGTAGAATAGAAGGTTGACACAAAAAATGAATAAGAAGGGCCCAATTTGGAAAGAGTTGATAAGATGAGTTGATAATATTTCTTCTCTATTCCACATTCCTTTAGTTGTTGGTGAAGTGACTTAAACAAATGGTGAAGTACTCTTGTAATGTTTTGTAATCACTTGGACTTAAGTTGATTAACTCATTTTCTAACTCATGGCCTTTGATATCATCAACTTTCCCAAATAATTTCTCAAGAGCTAGCCATACATCATGTGGGGTTTTTAATGCCTCCACATAAAATAGGAGTTCTAAAGAGAGACATAAGCACAAAAAACCAAAAGCTCGGTTACACTTGTTGAACCACTTTTCCTTATCCTTAACTGCATTTGGTTCCTTTTCAGTACCCATAGTAACTCTAAACAAGCCTTTATTTTTGAGTGAAATTTGTACTTGCAACTTCCATTCATGATAGTTAAAGGGTGTGAGAGGACTAATGTGTTGATTGGGCTCCATGCTTAGTTTGATTTATAACTTTTTAGGAACATGAGAGAAAGAAATTTGGAGTGGATTTTTAATCACAAATCTTTGACACCCCAATTTTTAAGAGAAAAATGTGCCTCTACCCATGAATTGATGGGAGTCAATCTAGGAACAATAATTTTGAACGCATGTGCAAAGATTTTTTAATGCTACATAGATTTTTATGCATCCAAATATTCATGCCATCACCCAATTGATATTCAATGCATTCACCTATGGCCTAAAAATGTCTTTAACTGATCTGATACCATGAAGAAACCCATAAATCACATAAATAGATAACAAGCACAAAGTCTACATAAAATCAACCAGTTTATTAGATGAATGAAATGTACATAAATAGTAAAGTGTTTGAGCACTAGATCTCCATGAAATGAGGATAAGACTCCTCATTCATGGAGTAGTGGTAGGTTTGCTCACAACATTGTAGCATGAGGTGTCAAAAGATGGTTGAAACCTCAATAGAATTTATAACTAATTTTACACCTTGCATGTGCAAGTGTCATGCACATAATGAATACCTAAATATACTTAAAAACCTATGTGTAAACTAATAAATACACTAACAATTCTAAGTTATAACTTCTTATAGGATACCTTTATCATGTTTCCTAAAAATACTCTGATGACATAACCTAAGCCTAGTGGTATCAAGTTGCCACAAGTGTGGTTCCATAAAAAATTAGCCTGAACATGTTATTATAAGTAATCTAATCCATTTTATTTGATCTCTTTATGGGTTTGGTGGTGAATTGTAGATTTTTGGCACCACAAGACTCTCTAACTCTTCTAGGGTTTTGCACCTAAAAGGAGAGAGGTAGGCCAAAAATGCTAGCTAGGTTCACTCAAATAGAAGATTATATGATTAAATTATGAATAAACACAATGATCTAAATGCTGCTAAGTATTGAAATTGATTGATTAAATATGCAAAACCAAAGAAATGTGACTTGTTTGAAAAGACATTATGTAATGCAAAATCACCTAGAAATGAATGCAAAACTAAATAGAACTAAACCAAACTAAAAGTGTGCACCTGGAATGTGGATGAAGACTAGAAATGGATTCTTGAATGCTACTAATGCTATTTTTTAGGCCCAGTGGGACTCATTCACCATTCTAGGCGAATCAGTCCTAGTTCTGCAAAACTGAGCTAGAATCCGTTTCGAATAAAAGGGTATCTAAAAATGCAGAAAAATAAAAATTGACTTGGAAGTGGGACTCATTCACCACTCATGGTGAATCTGGAGCTCTCGGTTTTCACTTTGGCTTCCTATAGGTGTTCGCTTCTGAAACCTTGATTTCTGAACCTGAAAATGAGTTTTTGTTGATGTTTTGACTTGTTGATGAAGAGAAGACTTGAGAAACCTTGCAACTTGATTCTTTAATGGTTTCCAAGCTTCCAAGAGACCTAAGTCTACAAACACATAAGACAAGAGAGAAATAGTGAATGTTAGGGTATAGGGGGTTTTCCTTAGTCAAACCCCTTTTAGGTAATTAAACCAAAATGATGAAAGAATGGAATGAAACATGAAATAATGGAATTGATTACCTTTCCATGATGTTTGATCTCAAAAGTTTGCAACAAAAGATGAAGAATCTGCCCTTGAATGTCTGAAAATTGATCTTGAATGACTTGTAATGTTAAAACCCTAAGTTGCTTGACTTGAGATGGAAGATTGGTGGATGAATAATGAAGAATGGATACATATGTGAGATGGGGGATGTAAAATGAGGAGAAAAAAACTTATTTATACACTCTTATGCCTTAGTAACCCAATGAAACCTCATCACAGGCCGACATCAAGTAATTTTGAATAAAAAACTAAAAGGAAATTTAATTTTTTTTGAATTTAGAGCCAAGTGGGACTCATTCGCCACCCATGGCGAATGGGTCTCACCTTGGACCTGAAAGTGGGTGTTGGGAATTAAGTCACATTTAATGTTCTTTTTCGGGCTTACATTAAAAAATACACTTTATTAAGCCTTATAAGGGCATAAAGGGGTAAAATAAAGCATAAGAAAGGTGTAAATAGTGAAATTAAGCATAGAAAAGTGTGAAAGCTTGTTACAAGACTTTACAACACTTTAGAATAGGACTTGGTAAGGGATAAAAAGGTGATTTTTAGATGAATTATAATAAGAAGAGTTTAGAAAAGTGTAGAAATGTGTTACAACACTTCACAACACCTTCACAAGACATTAATAAATGTATTTTATTCAATTTTCAAGGGTCCAAGACCTAGTGTGGATGCATAAAATGCCTCAGAACACCTGAACCAAGGCCTCATTAAGTCCAAATGATCATGAATTATTCCCATGTCAAGCAAGAGGTCCTTTTTTCTATGGTACATTTATCCCCCACTTTAGTGAGAGGATGAACTTGCTTCAAACTCACACTAAAGTAGACATTCAAGAGAGATCCAAGTGTACAAATGAAGATGACAAAGAATGAAAAAGATCAAGAAGGCATTCAAGCCCCCAGGATCCAAGATCCTAAGTCAAACCAACAAGATACAAAATCATGCAATGGTAAGAATGAAAAATGGGGTGGAAAATATGCACTCACTCTAGGGCCACAAAACTTCAGGTCATTTGCAAGGTGAGAAGTCCACAACATACTCACTCTAGGGCCAAAAAACTTCTAGTTGTCTACGGGGTGAAAAATCCCTAAGGGTGAGAAACATACGCTAGTTGGTATGCACTCACAAAACACATAGGTGGCTATGGGGGAAGTCGTGCCTTAGAATGGGCTTCCCGCTCAACCATACCAAAGTTATATCTCCTGATAAATTTAATAAGGTGCCACAAAGGAAAATGATTTTCGAGCTCTATGAGGTAAGCAAAACTTCATATGCTTGAAACTCATAGACATCATTAATGAAAAATATTGCAAAGACTGTTCAAAGGGATTTTGCTTAATTCGTACAAGGTCTCATCTTAGGGAACATCATGCTCAATGTTTCCAAGAGAGGATAAGTCAAAAGAAGTATCATGCTCTTGGAAGGAATCAAGCCCAATGAATCTACCAAGAAAAGGACACATCACAAGAAGAAAGAAATTGCATAATGAAATGTGAGTGGTGATGTATGCCCCCCACTTTAAAGCAGTTGCGAACAATAGTACTATGAGAAATTTCTTTAAAGTAGAAGAAGAGGGAAGACGACATGAAAGCTTACTCAGGAAGCCCTATGCCAAGTCATATGTTTTCAATAAGCTACATCATGAAGAAAGGTAGTATGTCACCTGCGAGTTGATCTTAAGACATGTCATCTAGATCCCAAGCTTGCTCTTATATGTTCATGAAAGGTTAACAACTAGTCAAAAGAGACAACAAAAAGTGTCATACGAGGACAAGGCTATCGAACCCCTTGCCCCCACTTCGTGCAGGACAAAGGTGAGCCTGGAATGGATGAAAGTGAGTATCAAGTAAAGGAATTAGGTGCTCCCACACAAGGAATAGCACCACACTCCTTGAGAGGTTGAATGTTATTGTTGTGCGAAGTGTTTTGAGATAAGGGAGATACCCCTAGATATTTCTTGAAAGAGTATGATATGTCATCTTGGTTCATGTGTTCATTGCATCCATGTGTAGGAGGAAGATTGTAACCATTACCATAACAATCTTCCAAGTTAGATGAAGGGGATGTTTGTTTGTGAGAAGGATTGGTTTCTTTACAAGAACACAAATCCTTTTTAATGTTATGTGTTGTTGCTTCACGAGGGATGGGAGTTATATTGACCCCATCACCACTATGGGGTGATTTGGTAGAACTAAGTTGAGTGAATGGAACACAAGGTTGTTTGGGTTGAGATTGGGATATTGTGCACCCTCCCATGAAGGTAGGTGTGAAATTCCAACAACTATTAGAACTTGTTTCTGAAAATGAATCATTTGTATATGACTCATTGGACCATAAGGGTGAGATTTTGGAAATGTTATGGAAAGGAGGTGTATAATCTAGATAACAATCCCCAATTATTGTGAAAGAGTTTTATTGTAGGTGAAGAGTTAGGACCAAATTGTATAGGTTCAAGTTTTAACCTAGGAATGAAAGGATGAGGGGAGTTGGAAGTGTTGTGATTAGTTGATGCATTGCTTCGCTCATCTACATCAATCGTGTATATCTTGTTGTTGTATTCAAACTTCATGACACAGTAAAGGGTAGATGGGACTCCTTTCATAGCATGAATCCATGGTCTCCTTAGGAGAATATTGTATGGAATGGGTCCTTGCATGATATGAATAGAGGTAGGAAACACTATAGGTCTGACCTCAATAGGTAATGTGATCATCCCAAGTGGTTTCCTATGAACATTGTCAAAGCCACGAATATGAACATCATTTAGTTAAATGAGATTTTTGTCCATGCCAAGTTTGTGTAGGAGGTCCATGCTACAAACATTAATTTCCAATCCATTTTCAATGAGAGTGTGCCTAATTAAAGTTTCATTAATGATCACCTTTATCATCAAGGGATCATTCTTGTTTTGGATCTCAAATGAGGGTAATTCATGTTTAGGGAATGTGATTTTTGACTGGGTGGCTTGCATGGGATGAGAGGAGGATGTTACATGATTCAAATTCATGTAATATTGGATCTCCTCCTTTTGTATTTGCAACATTTTGTGAAAAATAAGTTTGACTGTAGGTCAGAGTTGAATGAGTTCCCATACAGATATATTAGCAGGAGTCTTTTTAAGATCTTCAACACTAGGCACTTTTTGAGGAAAAGGTAATGGTGTAGGAGTGTTGTGTGGTCCCCTATATGTTTGAATCACTAAGTTACAACTTAGTGGATGCAAAACATTGTTATGAGTAGATTGCATCATGGATTTCAAGACATCTCTAAATTTTTTGTGTGACTCACTAATGGAAGGTGACTTAG
>VDFB02130383.1:0-46730 GCA_007258455.2 Sequoia sempervirens | reverse complement strand
CCAACAACTAATGAAAACTCTCAAATGGAAATTAATCAACCTGCAAATGAAAGAAGCACTCAGCAATGGAATCTCATGAAATGCAATGCCTCACTTCCTCAAAAAAATGAATAAGGATCTTCAGATCTGGAGCTCTGATACCATGAAAGAATTCATGATGAGATCCCACAAGCCCTGGATGATATTTTGAAGAGAAACCTATCACACACAAATGCAAAATTACACATCAGAATATGTGAAACAATAATTATTATTGATTATTGAGTCAATTACTGAATGAATACAATGAAGGATTGAATATCCTTATGTAGACTCAGGTGAATTGAACATGAGACCCTGAATGATGGAGTTCTAACTGAGAGAGGAGTGAGATAATAGAATGCATGAATCAATTAAGTCACTTAACTAATTGAAATGCATAATTAATGCAATAACACTCGTAATTAGAACTAGATGATCTTTTCCTAAGTTTTCTTTAAGCACTAGAGTAAATTAAGGATGATTAATTTATTCCAACACATATATTGTTTGCTAATCTCTTGCATGGAAGGTGTATTTGTTTGTTGTTTAATCTTGTGGCTCATGGTTTTGTGCTTGTGTATTTTTTTAATATATTTTAAATAAAATAAACAAAAAAAATTTAAAATATTTTTTCTTATTAAAAAAAATATGTTTTTTATATATCTTTTATTAAAAAATAATAGTTTTTTTTTTTTTTAACTTAAAACAAAAAAACAATATATTTTTTGCAAAATAATGTCACATGTAGCCTACCTAGAGGATTTTTTTCTAGCGCCACTATATTTTGCGGGCCTCTACATTTGGAGGCATTTTTGCTGAATTTGGCAGAGTTCTTTTTTGCCCAATTCAACCCCTCTCCATTGGGCTTTTCAAATTTGCACCCAATATTCTAGAGGCCATATCTCGGCCATACGATGGACTTTTTCAGTGTAATTTTTTTTGAAATGGGGTACAATTTTGTGCTCTTCATGGTGGTATAGGTGTTTTCTAGTTTTGACTTTTTGTTTTTTCTAGAATTATATTTTCTCAGTGTTGTTGTTCAGTTCTCATTTTAGAGACTTCGACGAGTCATATCTTCTACATCCAGACACATTTTTGGGTGTTGTTTTTTTTAAAGTACATGTTTTTTTGTGTATTTCATCATGGTGCTACCAATTTCCTCTTTTTCTGTCAAAGAATTGTATTTTTAGCATGTAGTCAATTTTGGACATTATGGGCTCCCATTATATGAATTTTTCATTATGTAAACACACTAAAATAAAGTGCCATAGCAGGTGTATCTTTTATGGGATCTTGCACATCACTTTGTGCCTAATTGTACTCGCACTATGTTATGAAATGCCATGAGGGGGTTTGATGTTTTTCCTTTTTTTCCCATCATACCTTTGTCAAGTGAGTGTTCCTTCCACGATAGCAACCTCATGCATGTGTGTCTTTTGTTTGTACACCCTTTATATACAACTGGTAATTTCATGTTTGCACATTTCTATAGGTTCCTGATTCTTCTTCATGCACTTCTTTCTGGCATTTAGTTGCAGTGTTCCTATGTACTTTTGAATGCATTCCTATTTTTGGTATTATAGCAGTCGTTCTTCGACAGTGTTTGTAGCTTCTTCATGCTTCAGAGGTATTCTTTTTTTCATCCTTTGTTCCTATCTTTTGGGACAACATTGTCTTGTTTGGAGGCTTCTTTTTTCCTTCACTAAAGCTTCATCTCTTTTTGGAGTGGAGTTTTTCCCATGAGTTTTTCTCTATTTCTCCACATTGTAGCGATCTTCTATTTGTATGTGGGTATCTTACTTGGCCTTGTTTGTTGGGACCCATCATGCATTCTTTTTAGGGTTCTTAGCTACTCCCTAAGTTCATCTTAAGGGGGGTGTTAGAGTTATCATGGATTAGCTAATAATTAATTAATCTTTAATTAATTATTAGTCTAATTTATTCTCATGCACTTAAGCTAAACTTAGGAGTGTTTTCATACTTTATTAGTTGAGCTAATATTAAATCATTATGTCTCATCTCATGTGATGTAGACACTTGTCATGATCTGATCCCTTTCTCATTTAGGGTTTTTCTCTTATAAGCAATCAACCCTCATTATAATTATCTAGAGCTTTCATATCTTCTTGAGAGTCTCCTTCTATAGCTTTTTCTTGTTGAAGAATATTGCATATATTGTTTACTGATCTCTTGTATGGAAAGTGTATTTGTTTGTTGTTTGATCTTGTGGCTCCTAGTTTTTTGCTTGTTTCACAATTCTAATAGTTTGACTTTATTTTTAATAAGTATTTGAATATATCTTATTCAATTTATTCAAATTTGGAGGGAAAGTGAGTTAATTAAATTATTATGTTTTAATAATTCAATCGATTTAGGGGAATAAAGTGATTTAGTGATATAATTAAATAATTAGTGTTATTTAACTAATCAAGATGAATTAAAGTTAGATTAGGACTTTATTAAATAAATGTATTTTATTTCATTGGTCAAAATGATAAAACGTGAATTAATTAAATAATGTTGTATTATTCAATTAATAGCAGAAATAGGATTTTAGGACAAACCCAGATCAGAAAGATAGCCAGATTTTGTAATACTTATTAGTGGAACACAAATTTTTGGGGGTTCCACCATAATCCATATAGGTTATAGGTTGACAAGGTCATTGGATTACCAGAAAGCCATGGGTTGCAGACCTAACAACCCTAATTTAATAAGTTGAGTATTACCAAGAATTTTATATTTTAAACTGTAGTTGATATTTTAGATTGTATTTGATATTTTATGTCGTATTCCTTGAAATCAAGCGGGTGATCCCACAATAGTGGTTTACACTTTTTGGGACATCCTGATTTTTGCTGAAATCACATATTTTTAGAAAATATAATGATTTAAGCCTTGAAAAGTTCCATTTAAAGGATTCCAGTTGAATATGGTTTGATCAAACCACCTTAGATCAAACCCCCTCGGATATAACCCTGCTAGTATTAAACCATACCTATAATGGAGTCTCCTTTACACCTATCAAAATGTTGATAAAAAACAACTTTTGATTTACCCTTTAGGGGATCAAATGAATTCATTTAAAATTTATTTTTTGTAAGTATATAGTCCTTATTATAAGCTTCCCAAAAAGTATAATTTTAAATATATTTATTTTTTATTTCTTGTGAATGTAGGTTTTTCCCCAAAAATCAAGCTCTTTGTTCTTCACATGTGGAAAAATAGTAGATTACCAAAATATATATATATATATATATTTGTGCTAGGTATTTATGTCCTCAATCCAACAAAAAAAAAAAATTGAATTTTGATACATACAAAAAAAGTTATGTTGTATGCAGTCTGCCTATGTTTAAATTGTAATTAGTTTGACTTCAAAACTTAATTAAGAAAAAAATATCTAATAAAACACTATGAAACCAAATGAAAGTGTTAGATATCATAGTTAAAAATATAAATTCAAAAAAATTAGAATTTTATCTTTCATAGAAAGAAATTTGTGTTGTATACAGTGAACATCACTCTTTAAAAAAGGTGTTTACTATTAAAAACTAGTTTTTGAAGGAGATGGAAAAAGAAATGCAATTTGATTCCAAAAATTTTAAAAAATAAATATTTAGAATCTACAAACAAACTGTCACAAATCACTAGTTTGCATCATCTTCAAATTCCTCATGGTTTAGTATCTATAGGTGCCTGAAAGTGAAGATTTAGTTAAAAAAAATTAGTTCAATGTTTAGTTTGGACAAAAATTGTAAACCAATATTGTGGGATCACCCAAGCATCAGATTGAATAAATTAAAATATTATTAATAATTTCATATTTTAATTGTGTTAAACATGTACTCAGTGATTCATCACTCAACTCAATACTTAATAACATATTAACAATAGTAGCATATACAACAATGAACATTCTAAGCAATCATTTAATGTGTATCTAGTGGTTGAAACGAAACTTTTTCTTCAAATGATAAAATAAATAATACAAATAATTGAACATCAACACATTACTAAATTTGAGTTTTTTAATTGATTTTCACATGAAGGAATACATAGAGGCATTGGCAATGCAAAATATTGCTCAAAGACAATTATGCACAAAGCTAAGTTGGATCTTGGAAACTCATATTATCAATATCAAATCACTGTATCACTTTTTCTAGCAACTTCCATTGTTCAATGTGATATCAGCTTGGGATAAAATATTAATTAGGGAATAATAATGTGTATATACTTCACTTCCAATTTTGAATTCTATCCTTATATAATGTTAATTGCTTTAACTATATTTAGATTTGATGCTAGTGATGTATCATTGATGCCCATGTTTTATTGTCGTGAGGAATATTTAACCAACTATTTTTTTTATTGGAGAAAAAAATGCTTTAAAAAGTAAAATATATTGTGCCAATAATTCAATTAGCTTTAAGTGTCGATGAGGTAAATGAAATTTATTTAGCGTAATATTGGTAAATCAAATGTCAGGATTAATCTTAGAAAGATGCAATAATTAAGGCTTGTGGATGTAAAATAAGGCCAATTAAAGCATAAAGAAGCCCCATTAATTAATAAAACCATAGATTAGTATGAAAGTGTAAAGGTACACTTTACAACACCCTAAATATTGTAAGGAAACTTGCAGCCATCTAATAACAATTTCTACATAACCCAAAAGAGACAACAATGTAAATAAGTGCTCAAAATCCACATACAAGAGAATAGACAACATACCCATCAAAGATGACATAAGATATACCCTAGGAAAACCCTCTAGAGGGAAAAACCTAGCGTCCAAAAGAATCCATACTCCATCATATTAATAAACCATGAAGCAAATACAATCTAGTTACAATGGACACTTTTGAATCATCAAGCCCTCTAATGCATTCACATGTGTCCAAGCATGCATCCACACATCCCAAGTTATGCTTCACAAATGCACTCCTCAAGAAGACTCAATATTGACAGCCAAACCACTCAGCCAACCTAAATCACTACATGTGTGTTGGCTTTTATAGACACAAGCTCACACAAAATACAACTAGTGGTAAGGTAAAACCATGTACCACAAAACCATGTGAATACAAAACCACTAACCCCTTATCTAATATTAGGTACTAAGAAATCACTTTATTTAATATTTCCCCAATATTAAATTATTATCACATGTCTCCTACACATTAAATAATAATACAATGTTACACTACAACATCAAGTGATCCCCAAATAATTACCTAGTGTGAATAATCACACCACCAAGGTGCATCGTAGCTAAATAATTATTTAATTACAATATTATAATGAATCAATTTATGCAATGGTGTACAACACCATATCCCAACATTCTCCCACTTGTTGTATACATTGCATAAGGGGTCTATACATGAAATACATCATCATAGCCATGCATGAAACCAAATGAATCTCCACCATGCTCTCATTCTCTATCAAGATACCTTCAATAAGAACAAAGTGACCACCATCTCAAGCAAGAACTCCTCTCATCCTCTAATGTGTCGTCAATGGAAAAAAAGGAACATGCCAAGGTGAAGATGCACCAATCCACAAACACAAGCATCAAATCCAAGTGATAACAAAGGCTCTAATCAAGCTTCTATCAACTGAAAAACCCACATGACTAGAAATAGCATCCACAACACATGCTAATACATCCAACCATCCATACCTCCAAGGTTCAATACATCAATAAACTCATGCCAAGAACATATGCAGGCTGTAAACTACAATCAAGCTCCCTATATCAAACCTGAAAAATGAAGAACATACATATCCAATAACTCCCACTGCATAGGTAATGTCAAAGCATATAAATTCTACCAATCAACACTATACATCAAGGTGTGATAAGTAAATCAAAGCATGAAGTACCAAGAACAATAACAATGATCCATAGATACAATCCAAAGAGCTGCATAATCGCTCACAACATGTTGCCACCATCCTCCCCAAACCGTGAACATATAGGAAGGAACCATGAAGAGAGAAAACCTGTGAACCATAATTTCCTTCTACCAACATCTGTAAAGTGTATTGTTGTGTCAAGTATGATCTTCTAACAACCCCAAATGAAAAGCCTCAACAACATCCATAACACTCAATCTCATAGATCAAGTACAACATATGAATCGATGTAACAATGTCAACATGGATGCAAGCCTCTCTAATCAAGAATATCAAACTCAGGTAACCATTCCCAATACTAGAAATCAGCCCATAAATCATCTCCTAATAATCCTCATCAAATAATGATATCATAAACTCAAATGCACCAGGAGATAACCATACCATGTAACATCCCTCAAAATGAATCCTCCAGAACTAACTATCAATAGCTCAAGATCCATATCTATGAAATATAAATCATATAAACTCATGCTAAACCATCCTCAAATGAGTATCCATAATCAATCACCATGAATCAAGTCAATCCCATGAGAAATCAAAGCATGAAACATAACACATCTAAAAGATATAATGGGAAAATACCTCTCAAATCATAAACTATTGAGTAGACCAAGAGTGGGGAATGAGAATGCTCCTCCAGGATAACCAAGTCACCATGAATCACTTCAAGAACAATCTCTTCTATCAGTCTATAATGAACTCACATCCATATCTAGGTGAAAGCTCCTCAGTCTTCCTATTGAAACCTCCAAAGAGTAACTGTCTCAAAAAAATGTCTCTAATCACAAGAGAACTCCAACTATCACCTACAAGATTCTAAGTATCCATCTCGTACCTGTAACCAATCAATCCATGCCAAAATCCAGATGCAACATAGCACCATTATAAAGTAATCAAGCAAATGATCAATGTATCCAATACAAATAGAACCACACACGATCAATGTCAAAGCTCCAATCATGAATCAAGAACATAAACATGAAAACATAATCTAACCATCTCCTCCTAGGAGATCACATGCACCAAAACATATATACATCCTGGTCTCAAGAGAACAAGTACCATTCCAAACTCTAAGTGCACATTAAGAGTAAACCATGACATAGTAGCAACACTCCAAACCAAGAAAACATATCCCCAATCACATGGCAATAACCATACCCAATGATTCATCCAGCTCACTACCAACAACTCCCAGTAAACCGTGATAAGAGCTACACATGGCATCATGACAACCATCCTCTCCATGAAGATCATCTAAGTCTACAAACACTCAACTACAATATCAGTAACATACAAGTGAAACTAAAATATCCAAGCCAAGAAGATACCTACAACCACCAAACCATCATAAACATATCCATCACCACCATTCCATCACTGTCAAAAGCTCCCACTGAAAGTGTATAACCAATGAATGTAACAAGCTATCATGACATTGTGATAACAATGTCCTAATGAATATCAACCAAGAGTTCCCTCACACAATCAAAGAACTCAAATGTAACATGATCTCCTCAATAAGAAGACAAAGTAAACCATGATCCTCATACCGAGAAGATACACTGCCACAACCTGAATCAAGAACTGATCCAACACCACCAACAATGAACCTACATAAACTATCATGACATTCCAAATTCTCTAAATCGCAAGAAACATCAATGACACCATGATCACCACCAAAAGTACCAACTCAACCCAATCAATCCCACTTATCTACATAACATAGTCAACTACATAGGTCTTACATCATGATTGTACCTAGAAATACCATCTCACCTCCTCAACATGACATCAAAACTAGCAAACCAAGTGACTAAACCAAGCCACCAAAACTAAAAATGCATCAACACTAAAATATCTATGGGCATAGACAACCCATGTCCAAGTCATAGGTGAAAAAAATAAGTATAGACCACCTACAGTGCTACACAACTTGTAGATACATCAATGAAATATATAAATCTAACCAAATACTGATAACCATGTCAAAAAAAAGAATAATCTGAGATGTACAACTGAGCATACAATGAATCCAACATCAAATCTCCTAGATCCAACAATCCATAAGCTCATAGTATCACCATAGCCAAAATAACCCATAAACAGATCAAGATATAATATCAACAATAAATCATTTCAAAACAACTCTAAACCTAATCCACTATGTAGTGCTTTAAACAAAATTTTTGTCGACTATTCAAAGTCCAAAATCCGACTCTGTATGCACCCGATATCACCTCTTGAAGCTCAAACTGAACATCTGACTTCTAGCAAGAAAAACATTGTCAAAATTAAAAATATGCAAAAATATCTAGCACCACAATGTAGAGCACTAAGTCAAATTTCCAAGGAGTCCAAGAAGTAAAAAAATGAAGCACCTGGGTGAAAGTTATGCCCCTCGGAAGCAAAAGCATAGTTTGAACTTGAGGCAAAAAAAATTAGCCACCCTTGGTGTCTGGGCGGCGTTGCTCATTGGTGGTGGACCCGAAAATTTTATAAATTTTAATTTAATTTTTACATATTTCAAATTTTTATCGAGCCCACTTTTATTAAATTACTGGCGGTTATAATTAACAAGCAGATTAAATTTTAATAAAAATTTCATTTAAAAAAAAATTAAAACAATTTTTAAAAAAACCCACATGGGGTGGCGGTAGTCGGGCCCACCGATGGTCAACTTTCTAGCAAGACTACTAGCGGTACCTTACAGTACCACTGGCAGTTTTTCGATAGACTAACTGCTGATAAGGTACGGTGGTCAAGGGGGGCGACTCCCCCAATTACTATTTATTATTATTTAAAATAAAAAAAATCTATAAAAACTTTTTTCATTCAACTTTTCAAAATATGCTTTTAATTTTTTTTATCTTATTTTGTAGGGAATTTTCAATGGACAGGATTATTATTTTTTATTTTTTAATTTTTTCTGAATATTATAATGACGGTCATACGACTGTGAAAAGAGGGATTTTACTAAAAAAATTGCATTTTTTTAGCTTCCCCAAAATATGTCAAATTATATATCAAAATTCATCTCTCAGCCAACCTAAATCCAATCATGAGGTCCATTTTGTCCTAGGAGATCATTTGCAAAATTTCCCCCACAAAACCCTCATTTGAATGCACAACAAAGAAACACTTTTTAGCCAAAAAAAAAATTGCACCCCAAATCTACAAACAACCCATCATAACAACAAGCCCAAAACCCTTAGATCTGCAATAAACAACTTGCAAAACCCTCATATCTTTCCATTTCTTTTATTCTCTCATGCATTGCATAGATTGAAACTTCAAGCAATATTTTTTCAACCTAGGGTTATAACAAAAAATCTTCAACCATGAAAGCATTAATACTACTTGTAAGGAAACTTGCAGCAATCTAATGACAATTTCCACATAACCCAAAAAAGATAACAATGCAAAGAAGTGCTTAGAATCCACATGCAAGAGAATAGATAACATACCCATCAAAGATAACACAAGATATACCCTAGGAGAACCCTCAAGAGAAGAAAACCTAGCCTCCAAAAGAATCCATACTCCATCATATTAATCAACCATGAAGCAAATACAAGAGTTACAATGAAAACTTCTAAAGCATCAAGCCCTCCAATGCATTCCCATGTGTCCAAGCATGAATCCACAAATCCCATGCCATGCTTCACAAATGCACTCCTCAAGAAGACTCAATAATGACAGCCAAACCACTCAACTAACCTAAACCACTACACATGTGTTTTCTTTTATAGGCACAAGTTCACAGAAAATACAACTAGTGGTAAGGTAAAACCATGTGAATACAAAACCACTAACCCCTTATTTAATATTGGGTACTAAGACATCACTTTATTTAATATTTTTCTCCAATATTAAATTATTATCACATGTCTCCTACACATTAAATAATAATACAATGTTACGATACAACATCAAGTTGTCCCCAAATAATTAGCTAGTGTGATTATCCACACCACCAAGGTGCATCACAACTGGAAATAATTATTTAATTACAATATTATAATAAATCAATTTATGCAATGGTGTACAACACCATATCCCAACAAATAAGGAATAATTAAGTCCACTTAGTTTACAAGGGCCCAAGACCTAATGTGAATGTGTTAAACACATTACAGCACTAAATCAAGGCATCATTAAGCTCAATTTAATAGGGAGGGCCCAAACAAGTGCAAAAATGTAGTTTGGGATACATTTTCCCTCACTACAAAAGGAAAATTGAAGATTGGAGATCTCTAAAGTGCCAAATTGCAAAAGTTGTCAAAGTTATCAAAGTTACAAGAAAAGTTGTCAAGATCATGGAAACTCAAATCCTAAGCTCATTTTCTATCATTTTTGCATGAAACCAATGGGAAATTTCATATCATATCTATCTTCAGAGGCTCCCAAAAATTTAGTTCAAAAATTTGTCTTAAGACCCATTCACCATTTTTGGACAGGGGGATCCTGGACGCTTTGCAACCAAACATGACACTTTGCAACTGATTTCGAGGTAATTTTTAAGTGTCTTCCCCTCATCCAATTTGCACAAAATTGACTATTTTTGTTAGATTTATGCTTCATCTACTTGAAACAAGTATTAGGTTAGAGATCTGAGGTCATTTGCTATTTTATTTTCATCTCCCAAAAGTGTTGTTTGATCTTTACCCCCATCCACACACACATAAAGGAAAATAGATCAGATCTTCCATAGAATTGAATCACCTAAGGGTTGAAAGTTAATTCTATCTTGGAGGATCTCATTTCCTAAATGAAATAAAAAAATAGGTAGGTTCATTACACCCAATTTTTCCCTTTCTATTTATAGTAAGTTTGGTGAAACATTCCATACTTAGTATAAAACCCTTATGTTTTGAACCCCTACCCTATTTTACAATGTTTCAAAATTAAGGGGGAGTCAGTTATTCTTTTAATGGATAAAACTAGCATATTAATAGAAAAATTCAAAGGTTCGAAATTCCACATATGGAAAATCAAATTGCAGTTGATCCTTATTGAAAAGGATCTATGGGATATAGTAAGTGGAGCAACAACAAGGCCAAGCGATGTTGATGAAAGCGCAAAGTGGACTACGAAGGATCAAAGAGAAATAGCATCCATTTGTCTTAGACTTTCATATGCATACCTCCACCACATTGATTTATCAAAGACCTCAAAGCAAGTATGCCAGGATGATCTCAATGTTTTGTTTGGATCAAAAGCATCAAGTGCAAAGATGGGATTAAAGCATAAATTCTTTGGGCTAAAAATGATGGAAGGTGACAACACTTTTCAATATATCAGTATGTTTTGTTCCCTATTGAACCAACTAGCTAGGATAAATTCTAAAGTAGATGATGATGATGTAATAGCTACTTTGTTAAATAGTATTCCTCTTAGCTACAGTAACATTTTTTTCACATTAAACAAAGTAGATGCTAGCCTAGAAGATACAATATCTACTTTAATTTCAATGAAGGAGCTAAGAAAATGGACTTAGCTATAGAGGAAACTTCAATGTTTGGGAAAAACAAGCCTAACCATTCCTTTAAATCCAGATCTTCAACATCAAAGGGAAACCATTTTTTCAAGGATATAATTTTGTGCTACTATTGCAAGAAAAAGGGCCGCATTATCATGAATTGTATTCAATGTACCAAGGATATACTTGAATGAAAGCTAAATACAGATAAGGCATTGGTTGTCAATGATGATGAAGAATTCCCTTTTGAAGTAGCTATTGAAGACCCTCCCCTCCACATGAAAATAGTGAGGAGGAATATATTTTCTAATCAAAAAAATTCATATTTGTGATTGGATGTGTTTGTCCCCAATCACATTTTTTTATTTTGAATGGATGTGTTTGTCCCCATTCATAAGATGTTGTAAGTGATTGGAAGTGTTTTTCCCCAATCACATGAGTTGGTAATTATGATTGGATGTGTTTTTCCGTAATCATAATTGTTGTGAGCAGATGTCTGTGTCTCTTTTCATAACTTTGATCTTGGATATGTATTTGTCCCTATCCAAACTTGTTGTAAAACCATGGGTAGATGTGTTAGTCCCTATCTTTGATTCCATGGGTAGATGTGGTTGTCCCTATCTTTGGATGAAAGCATAGTGAGCATAGTGAGGCTAGTTCCACTATTGCTTGTCATGATTAGATGTGTATGTCCCTACTCACACCTTATGATGAACTACTAAACATGGTCATCAAGTATTGTTGGTTCACTATCCCCATTTTGAGAATGATGCAATATGGGGGGTGTTAGGAATATTGCTTCATTTGTAGGATGCATATAATATCTCTTGGGTTTGTTAAAGTTTGTTTAATAAGTTATTATAATAGTGATATGTATTTTGTTAGAAACAACTCAATATTTAAAGGAAATTTGTTTGGGGAGTTGCCTAAAAAATAGGTTATGAGAATCCTATATATATGTGGATGTATTTCGTATTATGTAGGCAATGAAAAAGAGAGAAGCACCATATTATTTGTTTAAATTTTCTTTGAGTGCTTCTATATTTAAGTGCAAAATCTCTTATAGTATTGGGGACTTCAAGAAAAATTGATATTGAGAATTAGGGATCAAGTATCCATCTTACAACATAAATTTTAGATAGAGAGATATCAATAAGTATAAATTTCTAAGCTTGTGAGGTCAAACGAAAGGAGGCCCTTATTATTGTATTTTTTTGCCAATGAAAAGATAGCCAAAATGGGATTTCATGATTTAGAAATTAGGGATGTCAAATTTACCACATATCTTTGGGGGAAGGTAGTAAGCAAAGTTATGAGAACCTAATATAAGGGGAAAAAATTAGTGGGTGAAAGAAAGTTGGGGGAAAGTGTGGAATGAAAGGATGCATGCTAGTAGAGTTAAGTTTGAAAACCTAACAAACTAGACAATGGAATATTACAAGGATCACAATGCACGTATGAAGATAAGTGGAAACCTTAAGCCCCACCCAAAGTAAAAAATGACAAAGAGAAGCCCATAACCCTTTTTTTTAATATTTCAAACATATGTTTCAAAAGTATGGGAGGAGGAAAAGTACAACATTTAGGTACAATTTGACCAAGGAATCCCATTGAATATTTCTTTGATTGGGTATAAAAGATGGGTGAAAGGAGACTTGAATAAAAAAGGGGACAAAAGACCTAGAAAAAAATTGTAATTTGAGGCATATTGTGTCAACAATATCATTAGAATTACTTTTTATATTCAAACTGATATTTATTTGGCTAATAACCCCATGGACTATGCTTTTACCATGCATGTTGATGTTTAACTTCATTTATGTTTGAGGAATGATAAAGAATGGTAAGGTTATGTTGCAAAAGGTTGACAATCAAGATAATATTAGAGATTCCATCACAAAGATGATGAACACAAAAAAAAATCTTAGTATTGAAAAGGCATGGGTGTAGGATTTTTTAGTTGATTTACTTTATTATTCCTATGGATATTATTGCAAAGTATAATATCATGTTAAATATTTTTTTTAAATGTGATATTTAATTTCAATCCTATGTGTAATATATTATATGTGACAAGTGGGCCCAAAGGTCCCTTGAACCCCATTGTCCTTAACTAAATTCTCTTGCAAGTGTACCCAAATGATGAACAAGAAGGAGGTTTTGGGGACTCTACGAACCATATCCCATAGTTTGTATTGAGGGTAGCACCCCTAAACAAATAAATCTTTTTTGGCTACTTTTCTCACTATTTCCTTGGCCCGTTATTTTGGGTTCCATGTTATTGTAAAACTATATCTTTCATGTGCCTATTAATATTTGCACGTACATGAGGGGTTGTTTATATGATTTTTATAGAGATTTCATAGGTACATAGGGGCTACTAGAATGTTAATAGATTGAATGGAGAAAGGGTGTTGCATATTTACTCTTGTGCTAAAGATTAATACATACTTGTGTCTCTTTTTTATTGTGGAGTTTTTTCCTACAAGGGTCTCCATGTACATCTAGTGTCATATATGTATTTAGCTTGGTTTGTTTATTTATGTTTACTTCCATATAATCTTCTAATGGGTAGTCCAATATTACATTAATAGCATTACATTTTCATGCTCTTTGAAAGAATAACATTTTTATTAATTTACCTTGTTTTTAATAACTAATTCTATTCATTTTAAAAATATATATATATTAAAAACACCATCAAAATCTTACTCTACTTCTTAGTTTTCTAACCATATAGTTCTTTTCTATTGTGAATAAATTAAGATGTGTGTTTTCATTTACTTTAACTAATGTCTTCATATCTGACATGTATATGTACATGAAAAATATTAAAAGATCTAACTTACAAAATATCAATATCAAAAAGAAGAATTATTAAAAAAGTCATATATATATTATTAAAAAATATTATGAGACAAAATATTATGTAATAATTACAGAAAACTTGAATCAACTATCTCAATACCCATAACTAAAATTATAATATGTTTAAAAACTAATGAAACTAATATAAAAAAAAATCATATTAAATGTTAAATACTAGTACATTTAATATAAACATTTCTTTGTATACATTAACTAGCAATGCTAGTTAAATCACATCAAATTGTTAAGTTTCACCGGTGCAGAACCCTCCCAAGTTGATTGACGTGAAAGAATCCTTGCTCATTACTCTTTGATACATTTACTAACCAGTTTCACAATAAAATAGAATAAAAAAGAAGCTCGATCATTTTCAGGCTAACAAAAGATCATTCTCTCAATTCATACGGCTCCAAGTGGGTAAGCCGTCCGCCCGGATTTCCTGGCAAAGAACTTTTTTGGAGAAATTGATTCACAATGCCAACTACTTTAATACAGCGTCAAAATTGATTCCACCAATAAACTTTTTTAATATAGTCCGTGTAAATAAAAAGGTACAGTTTTTTTTCCACGTACACTCTTGTGAGTTGTTACTCATTTCAAAATTGATTCATAATTCTAAGGACTTTAATACAGCGTCAAAATTGATTCACCAATAAACTTTTTTAATATAGTCTGTGTAAATAAAAAGGCACATTTTCTTTCCCCTACACTCTTGTGAGCTGTCACTCATTCCGAAATTGATTCATAATTCTAACGACTTTAATACAACTTTAATACAGCGTCAAAATTGATTCACCAATAAACTTTTTTAATATAGTCGTGTAAATAATGAGGCACATTTTCTTTCCACGTACACTCTTGTGAGCTATCACTCATTATTTTGAGTTATAAATTATACTTCACAAAATCTCTCTAAAATATAGTTGTTGGTAGTAGATAAAACACCGAACAATCACATTTAAATCAGAAATTTGTCAAAATATATTATTTTTTTCTCTATTATAAGTAGGTTGTTCTTTTTAATATAGTCTGTGTAAATAAATAGGCATATTTTCTTTCCACGTACACTCTTGTTAGCTGTCACTTATTATTTTGACTTACAATACGTACTTCACAAAATCTGTCTAAAATATGATTGATAGCAGTAGATAAGTCTGTATAGCTTCTGGATTTGATAAGTCTGTATAGCTTATGATGCTAAAAACTTTGCACACAATCGAATCCAGAAGCTATACAGACTTATGATATAGATTGTGGAAACTTATTATCATTAAACAGTAGATAAAACAAGAAATATACATGCAGGGATCTTCTTGGTGGCAAATATCTCTTTATTCTTATGGTTGAGGGGCTTGGTTGCTTTCTTAAATCTTGAGTCTCTCAAGGTGGGATTCATGGTTGGCAGTGGGGGATGGGTTTGCCTACTCTTTCTCATCTCCAGTTTGTGGATGACACCTCTCTTATGGGGCTGGCTCGTACTCGTGAAGCTGAATCCTTTAGGCAAGCTTTGGACACCTACCTTGCTGCTTCGGGTCAGAAAGTCAATGAGCAGAAGTCTTCTATTTTTTTCTTTAATACTCCTCAAGCCATCCAAAGGAGGATTGCTACTATTTTGAGATTTCAAATTGGGTCTCTCCCCTTTGTCTATTTGGGGATTCCTCTTCCTCTTGTCGTTGGTCATCAGCCCAGATCCTCTTAGAAGATGCTGCTTGATAAGTTGAGGAAGAAGGTAACTCATTGGACTCACCGGTGGTTGTCTACTGCTACTCGAGTTACTCTCCTTAAGTCTGTTATCCAAGCCCTCCCCACCTATAGGTGTTTTGTTCAATCTACCCCTTTGTATTTCCTTAAGGAGTTTGATGCTCTTTCTCGTCAATTCCTTTGGAGTGGTAACTTGATGTCTTCTAAGTAGAGCCTTGTTAAATGGGATTCTGTGTGTAGACCAAAGTAGGAGTGTGGTCTCGGTTTACGCTCTTCTATTTTGAATGGGCAAGTTCTTGCGGCGAAGCTCTACTGGCGTTGGTGTACTAATCAACACCAGCTATGGGCCCATATTCTCAACTCCAAGTATCTTCATGGTGTTGCTTCTTTTGAGGTTCCTCGCTATCCTCTAGAGGGGAGTGGTTCTATGATCTGGTATACTTTAAAAGTGGGAGCTCAGTTGATTAAGCGTGCGCTTTTCTGGATCTGTCATTCGGGGTCACAAGCTCTCTTTTGGTTGGACTCTTGGGATGGTTATCCGCCTATTCTGGCTACTTTTCCTCATCTTCAAAACCTTTGTGATATCTTTACTGTGGCTGGCTGGGATACTATTGAGCATTACAAGATCGCTGAGCCTTGTGGATCTATTGTTACCTTTCATTGGAAACACCCTTCTGAATGGCCTCTTGGGGGGTCTGAGGGGGATAGGCGAGAACTTGCTCAGCTTTTGGCTTCTCGCTCTTGCAATTCTCTGAGGGGACCAAATATTTTGGCCTGGGATGGTCCGGATAGGTCTGGGAAGTACTTTGTGTCTACTGGATATAAGTTGTTGGGTAGGCAGTTGTTGGGGGATATTGAGGTCCCTTGGTGGAAGCATGTTTGGCACAAGTTGTCATGGCCCAAGTGCAATTTCTTCATGTGGTTAATGGCTCAGAATCGATGTCTTACCTGGGATAATTTATGCAAGCGTGGATTCCAAGGTCCCTCAATCTGTCTTTTGTGTCATGCTGCGGGGGAAAGTGTCTCTCATCTCTTCTTCCAATGCCCTTATGCTTGAGAGATTTGGCATTTCTGGTGGGGGTGTGGAATATGCCTTGTGGGCATGTGTCCTCTTTAGTTGAGTTCGTGGATCGGTGGGGCAGGACTCCTGTTTCCACCTCCTTTCTTCAAACGGCCTGGGCTATTGGCCCTTCCTTCATATTTTGGAATATGTGGTTAGATAGGAATCGGCGGATTTTTCAGGATGTGCAGCTGGTGGCACCACATTTGTGGGGGAAGATTTTGCATTCGTTGGGAGAGACGGTTGCTGCTAACTGTGATATGTTCGTTCCTGTTGCTCCTAGTGATGTGGGTAGTTTTAATCGGCTTCATCTCCCTCCTCAGCAACGAAAGCTCATGCGCAATAGATGTCGACATCCTGCCCTGAAGGTGCATAGAGAGGGAAGATGGTCTCCTCAGGCTCCTCAGGGAGTTCTTAAAATTAACACTGATGGCTCTTCTCGCGGTAACCCTGGTCATGCTGGCATTGGTGGGGTTGGTCATGATAGCTCTGGGAATGTGCAATTTCTTTTCTCTGTTTATAAGGATCTTTATTCTAATAATCTTATGGAGGCTCAGGCAATTTTATTGGCGGTGGAGCGTGCTAGTCAGTTAGGCTGGCGCCAAATCATATGTGATTCTGATTCCCAGGTTGTGGTGAACTTGTTGATTAGGCGGAAGTTAGATGATGTTAGCTGGCATTTGGCTTTGGTTGTGGAACATATTCTCTATCTTTGCGCTTCTTTGGAGTCTGTTACTTTCACTCATATTCCTCGAGAGTGGAATGGTGTTGTTGATTGTTTAGCTAAATGGGCTTTTGATCATATTTAGGATTGTAACTTGGTGGATTGGGGTCAATTACCCCCTGGATTGTCCCAACATTTGGACCATTTGGTGGAGCTGGATAAGGCTTTTTAATGTCCTTACTTTGTAATTTTTTCATGTTTTAATAAATTTTTACCCCTCTTTATGTTAAATATTGGTCCAATAGTTGTGACTTTAAAGTTGTTAGTGTTGATGATGACTATCCAAAATTAAACAAAATGTATTCCTTTGATCTAAAAAGCAACCAATCATGTGATTCCACATCACGGCTCAATAAAACATGCTGTGAATGCACAAGTATTGGTCTCACTTTTTTTTTGGCCTTTTTGGACACCTTGACAAAAAGCATGTTGATGTATCATATTTGATTATGTGGCCCTGAAACCTTAGTTATAAGCAGGGGACTTGCCAAGTAAGCTACTGTAAAAAATTGAGAGTGATTTGAAATTTCCACATGAGATAATTAGAAGCGCGAATTTAGGATGCACAACTACTGAGTCCTTTACGTAACATTTCTTTTCTTAATCCTATTTAAAAAAACATTAACATTTCTTTTCTTAATCCTATTTAAAAAAACATTCTCAGAACACTCTTATTTCAAAAAGTTTCTATGTACAGAAGCTATTAAGCATCCAACATTTTACAACATCATTTTACTGATGAACGACATTTGCTGACAAAACAAAGAGTACGGAGATATGATCACCTACACTCTACAACATTTCTTCAAAAGAATCAATTTAACCACCGCCCTAATTTAAAAGACGAAAAAAACGGACCCATAAAATGACTGTCCAAAACCAGCTGATCGCAAGTAAATAGTGGGTGAGTTTCCGGTTAACCTAATGACGGAAACTTCATCTTATCAGATCCCTGCTTTATTCAGATACCTCCTTCGAATCAACAGTCTCTCTATTATAACAAGGCAAGCTGATGGACAAATCAAGATTTACATCAGGCGGCTCTTCATTTCTGTTTCCAGCGTTTGAAGTTGCGCCCTCAAAATTCCCACTCGTCCCATCGCCGTCATATTGGAAGAAATCTACTGTCTGAATTTGATGGTGGAGGGAGTGACTGTTGCTGCTGCTGCTCTCGTTATCAACAGAGTGAATGGAGCGGTGAGATTTGGGATCGATTCCCCCGCTGAGCAATTTTCTGTTGATGTGGGTGTTCCAGTAATTCTTTATTTCGTTGACTGTTCTACCCGGCAATCTCCCTGCTATCAGAGACCACCTGCACCGCCATTCCCACATACTCAAAATATTATAAAGAGAGGAAAAACGTTATAAACAACCAAATCAAGACAAGAATTAATATTTAATATTATACCGAGCAGTTAAAGCTAAGTGTACTTGAGATTCATCATAAAATATCCATATATTATGTTCTCGGTTTAGTTAAAAAAATTGTGTTACCTGTTTCCCAAGAGGGAATGAAGCTTGATGATGAGCTCTTCCTCTTCTTCAGAGATATTCCACCGCTGGATATCCGGAAGCAAACAGTTGATCCACCTTAGCTGGCAGCTCTTCCCACATCTCTGCAGCCCTGTAAAATCACAGGCATAAACATGGAGAAGAAAGAATAATTTATAGGTGAGATGAATAGGAAATACAGACCTGCGGCCTTTGGGACAGAATTCCAGTGGCCTTCGCCGTGGGCTTGAATGTGGGCAAAGAGGCGATCATCTTCTTCTTTAGTCCATGCCCCTTTTTTTGTAAAGGCGTTCTCGCAGCAAGGACATCTTTCCATCTTCACTAATAAGAGGTTTTTTGGGTACAAGCAAGCGAAGCACTTGTAGGTATAAAGGATAAAAAAAAGTAAAGAGTAAGTGTTAATGTTGTATAAAATTTAACTGTTCTGATATAAAAAGTAAATAATTACAGTCAAATTAATTCTTTAGGTTCTATGCAATTCAAAAAATATATGTAGTCAAATTAATTCTTTAGGTATTAAGGATAAAAAAGTAAAGAGTAAGTGTTGATGTTGTACAAAATTTAACTGTTCTGATACAAAAAGTAAATAATTACAGTGTCAAATTAATTCTTTAGATATTAAGGATAAAAAAGTAAAGAGTAAGTGTTGATGTTGTACAAAATTTAACTGTTCTGATATAAAAAGTAAATAATTACAGTCAAATTAATTCTTTAGGTTCTATGCAATTCAAAAAATATATGTAGTCAAATTAATTCTTTAGGTATTAAGGATAAAAAAGTAAAGAGTAAGTGTTGATGTTGTACAAAATTTAACTGTTCTGATACAAAAAGTAAATAATTACAGTGTCAAATTAATTCTTTAGATATTAAGGATAAAAAAGTAAAGAGTAAGTGTTGATGTTGTACAAAATTTAACTGTTCTGATATAAAAAGTAAATAATTACAGTCAAATTAATTCTTTAGGTTCTATGCAATTCAAAAAATATATGTAGTCAAATTAATTCTTTAGGTATTAAGGATAAAAAAGTAAAGAGTAAGTGTTAATGTTGTACAAAATTTAACTGTTCTGATATAAAAAGTAAATAATTACAGTGTCAAATTAATTCTTTAGGTATTAAGGATAAAAAGTAAAGAGTAAGTGTTGATGTTGTACAAAATTTAACTGTTCTGATATAAAAAGTAAATAATTACAGTCAAATTAATTCTTTAGGTTCTATGCAATTCAAAAAATATATGTAGTCAAATTAATTCTTTAGGTATTAAGGCTAAAAAAGTAAAGAGTAAGTGTTGATGTTGTACAAAATTTAACTGTTCTGATATAAAAAGTAAATAATTACAGTCAAATTAATTCTTTAGGTTCTATGCAATTCAAAAAATATATGTAGTCAAATTAATTCTTTAGGTATTAAGGATAAAAAAGTAAAGAGTAAGTGTTGATGTTGTACAAAATTTAACTGTTCTGATATAAAAAGTAAATAATTACAGTCAAATTAATTCTTTAGGTTCTATGCAATTCAAAAAATATATGTAGTCAAATTAATTCTTTAGGTATTAAGGATAAAAAAGTAAAGAGTAAGTGTTGATGTTGTACAAAAATTTAACTGTTCTGATATAAAAAGTAAATAATTACAGTCAAATTAATTCTTTAGGTTCTATGCGATTCAAAAAATATATGTAGTCAAATTAATTCTTTAGGTATTAAGGATAAAAAAAGTAAAGAGTAAGTGTTGATGTTGTACAAAATTTAACTGTTCTGATATAAAAAGTAAATAATTACAGTCAAATTAATTCTTTAGGTTCTATGCAATTCAAAAAATATATGTAGTCAAATTAATTCTTTAGGTATTAAGGATAAAAAAGGTAAAGAGTAAGTGTTGATGTTGTACAAAATTTAACTGTTCTGATATAAAAAGTAAATAATTACAGTCAAATTAATTCTTTAGGTTCTAGGCAATTCAAAAAATATATGTAGTCAAATTAATTCTTTAGGTATTAAGGATAAAAAAAAGGTAAAGAGTAAGTGTTGATGTTGTACAAAATTTAACTGTTCTGATATAAAAAGTAAATAATTACAGTCAAATTAATTCTTTAGGTTCTATGCAATTCAAAAAATATATGTAGACTATGATGTCATTGGTTCATCAAGTGTTTCAAATTGAAATTGTTTTTTAATGATTTTTCTAGTTGTATATAAGCTAATTGTACATTCAATGCTTTTAAATACTAAGATAATAAAGTCACACAAAGTATCAAGTTAGCTCTACTGACTAGTAAAAAAAGGTCTGAGTTTTAATAAAAAAAAATTCTTTATATTAAAAATATTGATTGTGAGAGCTACAATTTGATTCAAGATAGAATAAAATGAATCTCAAGATTTGACCAAAAAGTATGGAATTTTAGGTTGATAATGAGGTAAATGTGTGAGAATAGATGCAAATGGGGCTAGGATGAAATTAAATGTATGGAAATATGTGAAAGGATTAGGGAATAAGACAACTTAGCATGAGAGTGCACCACGACACTATGTAGTTTTATTAAGTCATTCTATTGAAATGGGTCAAAAACTAAATAGGAACTTACATGAGTATCATGTGAATCTAATATGAATATGTATTTCAATTTATATGAACATTCAAGTGGTCAACATAAAAAAAAAAATATTAAAAGATAAAAGGTTATAGGACTCATGTAAAGTAATGGATCCATCTTGACTTCTTCATGTGTTCTTGTACTTTTTCCAAATGCTCCATAAAACATAAAAATGGAGAAACTATATGTAATGAATAAATTATATCATACAAGTAGAAAAAACCACAACTATGTGTTAATTCAATTGTCTATGAAAATGGAGGAGAAGAGGGAGATAATAGGCTTAGAATATCTACTTATATGAAAAGTGATATTGTAGTACTCTATGTAGTGTGATGGAAATAATGTTGTATAAAACATTAGGCACAACCATATAGTTTTATTCGTGATCTATCTAGGTATTATAATAATTCTTTATTTTAAAAAATATGGTTTTCTACAATTTGAACATAAGAGTTTTGATGATGGTATATGCCCCTTTAATTGATTGCATCAATTGGTTGCAAGAATTTGGAGGAAATTTGAAGTGAATCTAATAAGAAATAAGTATGTAAATATATAGGTCATATAAAGTGATAAATTTCAAATATGGCATCATGTGACAAGTAAGACATTTCAAATGATAACCTTGAAAATAATATATTAGAGATAGTCATCAAGGTATAGTAAGGTTAAAAATTTCCTAATTTATAATTTTTTCCTTACATTTCTACACTCACTTTAGTGTTCATTCCCCTAGTCATATTTTACTATATTTTGGGCTACTTTCTAAACCTTTCCCTAATTATAGAAACATAATACATGTATAACCATGTAATATTTCTTAGGTGCAACATAGAATTGCTTTGATATGATTTTATATTTTCTTACAAAAAATACCTACGACCAAAATGCAATGAACTAACTCAAATAACCAAACTACTCAAGATAACACAAACATTAAATAAGTATCACAATATAACTATTTTATTTAGAGTTTGCAATGTTTAATAGTATAAATGAGTGTGATTCATCTCATCAACCATGAGATACACTCCTCTAATATCCAAATAATATCTACCTTCAAAGTCATGTTCTATACAATAAAAAGTGTTATATTTGTAGAAAATACAACTAGGTGAGAAAAGGATGAAAAACTCAAGTTACTTAGGGAATTTTATAATCAACCATCAATTGTAAAAAATATAATAATAAATTAAATAATACAACAAACCATTAAATAAAAATCAACCTATAGACTCAAGAAACATTAAGTATATTTTTGTGAAAAAATGAGAAAAAAATATGAGCACCAATGTCAAGTATGCAAAATAATATCACTTTCAAAAAAATTGTACACAAAAGAGATTTTCTATTAGCAAGGATGCAACTTAGTAAATTCAAAAAATAATAACTACTTAATAGAAGTCCAATGAAACACTAAGAGATGACTATTCTACAACATGTCTTCATAAAAATCAATTCAAAGTACCCACAAATCCTAAACTAAAACACAAATTCGAGTTCTGAAATTACTATCAACAATGAGCTAATATTGACTAAATAATGGCTGATTTATGGTCAAACTACTAATGAAAACTTTATTTTATCAACATCATGCTTCATTTAGATACTTCCAATTTACTTAGTCCTTTAATATACCAAGGAAATTAAACATTAAAATATTATTTACCTACTGGCTCTTCATTTGACCCCAAAGCTAACATATTGGAAGAAATTTGCTATATAAATTTTATGGCTAAGGGAGAGATTGTTGTTGTTGAACCTCTCATTATGAATAGAATGAATAGGGTCCTCAAATTTTAAAATGATTCCTCCGCAACAAAATTTTCTCTTAATGAAGGTTTTTTGGTATGTAATGCTCACTATTTAATTATAAACAAAACTTAAATAAAAATCTACAATTTTTATTTTATTTTGGGAAAAAAATTGACATATCATTGATTGGAACAAGCACACATGTAATTTTTTCATATGTGACATCACACAAAGTCAACATATACATGGATGGGGCGCTAGCAAAACATAAGGAATAGGTGAGGGGTATTGAATAGAAAAGTGGGACAAGTATATTTTTTCACTAGAAGATACAAAATTACTAAATTGAATAACTTGATCCTAAGCATAAGGAGTTTAGAAGACAACATATACATGGATGGGGCACTAGCAAAACATAAGGAATAGGTGAGGGGTATTGAATAGAAAAGTGGGACAAGTATATTTTTTCACTAGAAGATACAAAATTACTAAGTTGAATATCTTGATCCTAAGCATAAGGAGTTTGGAAGAACTCTTGGGTGAGCTAATTTAGGAGGATCTTCATAAAAAATAGGAGACATTGTTTCATTAAGTTTAAATATTAATAATAAGTGGGACTTCATTTGTTAAAATGTGTCTAAACAATATTTAACATACTTCAGTTACACCATGATATGCCAAATAAGACAATTAAATATAACACTTATATAATTATTATAATTAATGTTAGTGAAAAATATTTTTTAATAAGATATCTATGTGAAAGTAATTAACCTAAATCCTCCATCTATAATATTATAGATTTTTAATTGTAAAATATTTTTTATTGAGGATAAAAATATTAAATTTGGAAGAATTATTTTTATTATGATATTGTTATCAAGATTCAATCATGTAGTATTTTGAGGAAAATTCATTGACACATGTTTCATGAGTAGTGGTTCACAAGAACCCATGTCTCATGTTAATGAACGGTCCATTAGCACTTTTTGCATCTAGGCGATGCTCATAGAGGTGAAGCATTGGGACTTCCTAGGAGGTTGGGATGGGTGACCTCTTAGGAAGGCCCAATGCTTCACCTCTGTGAGCATCACCTAGACGCAATGAGTGCTAAGTGGACTATTCATTATCATGACAAATGGATTCTTGTGAACCACTACTCATGAAACTTGGGTCAATGAGGTTGACTTGAAAAACTACATGATTGAATCTTGATAGCAATATCATAATTTGACACAATGTGGAAGTATCTGAGTCTACTTATCAAAATTCATTTTAGATAAATAATTTTAAGATCAATTATAAAGTCTTATCTAGTTCTCACATTATAATCTCATTTAAAAATCAACCTAAATAGTGGATTCTACTAAAAAAATTAAATTAAATATATTTAATTAAAATTAAATAGAACTTTAATTTAAAGGATTAGAGTTTTGTAAATGGATGGACATGAGATTCATGCTCGTGGTTGAATCTAGGGCAACTTGGAGTTACCCTAATCTTAAATACCACTCAATAAAGAGGATTTCACTTCATTATTATGAACAAGAAAGGGAAGATTTACTTCAACTAAGAATATTGGTTTCTTTTTTGTAAATTTCATTTATTCCATTTTATCTTATTATAATATTTTTTCCTTATATTTATATATAATACATATATTTAATACAATACATATATTAATATTTAAAAATAAATAAATGAACTAATATATATACATATA
The DNA here is from genome assembly GCA_007258455.2 of Sequoia sempervirens. NCBI lineage: Eukaryota > Viridiplantae > Streptophyta > Pinopsida > Cupressales > Cupressaceae > Sequoia > Sequoia sempervirens. The sequence continues at coordinate 21,358 of VDFB02130383.1, read as the reverse complement.
AATTATATATAATATTTTGATTGGTTTAAAATTCATTTATTAATATATGTATTATTTAAAAATTATTCTCCATTACAAAAATTAATCCTTTTCTTTTTGTGTATATTATGTATATGTTCATTGATATATAAAATAAAATTGTGTTAATACATTATTAGGGTGAAGCCATAATAGTGGTTTACAATTTGATGGAGGAAGGAAAATTGAGAAAAAATGACCCCATGGCAAAAAAATTGGTTTTAAGGGTTCGCATGAACCTACATGTTCGACCGAACCATAAAGGGTTTCAACCGAACTAGGGTTCGAGCGAACCCATTAACTATTGGGCCCACATTTCCCACTTCAAAAATAAAGGAAAATGTATATTAGTGGGGTCTCAATGAACCCTCGGTTCGCTAAGGAACCCTGGGGTTCGCCAACCCCCTTTCCCTAATTTTAACACCCACAAAACCTAAAATTTTACCAAGCTCTGGGGATGAAAATGGGGGAATATTTAGAAACCAAACTTGGAATCGAGTAGCCTTCAGAACGAGCTATCCAATGAATATAATTTTAGTATGTTTTGGTTTTATTATCTATCTGTTTTTTAAGTTTTATTAAATATAGGTTTTTCATCGAAAACAAAAATCTATGTTTTACAAGTGGGAAAATAGAAGATTATAAAAAAACAATTTAAAAATATGAGTGCACCAGATATTGAAGTCCTTGATATAACAAAAAAAAGAGAAGAATTTCGATACATACAAAGAAAAGTTATGCTATACCTCACGCTATGTCTGAATTGTAATTTGATTAACTTCAAAACTTGATTTAAAAAAAAATATTCAATAAAAACTATCTAACCAAGTGGAAGCACTAGATATCGGAGTTAGAAATCTAAATTTGAAAGAATTGGAATTTTATCCTTCATGGAAAAAAAGTTATGCATTATACCTGGCAGGTTTTTAAAAATGTTGTTTTTGAAAACCATTTTTGTGGGAGATGGAAAAAGAAGTGCAATCTGATTCCAAAAAAATTAAAAAATATATTTTTAGAATCTACAGACAAAATGTGACAAGACTCTAGTTTACATCATCTTCAAATTCCTTACGGTTTAATCGCTATAAGTGCCCGAATGTGGAGATTGTGTTAAAAAAAAAAATATCAGTGTCCAGTTAGGCCAAAAAGTGTAAACCACTATTGTGGGATCACCCATTAATTATTATTTTAGCATGGTTTATTTCCCATGGGGAAACATTGAATCCTCATTAGCTACCATAGTCCCTATTGCGGCTACTACCCTTATTACATAACAATGGACCTAGTGTAGACCCATGAGGGTCGCAACCCCAACCATGGGCCTATACCTAAAGTGTTATAGTAGGGTTTGGCCATGTCCACTACACGTTCCTATTATTATTATTTTAGTAGTTGTATACACCTAAAAATGGTCATCACCTTTAATTAATTAAATACTAGCTATTTCATTAATATTTTGACTACGTATAAATAAACTCTCAATTTATTTATATTGTTCACCCTTCTCTAATTCTCCAAATCTAAAACATATTCTTCTAAATTAATTAAATAAACCAGCTTCCCTAAACTTGTTTTATTTAATTAATCTTCACTAAATCCAATTAGGAATTAGAGCACATTTCTACAAACTTTTTGTGCCACCTCACCAAGGTCACATGAAAATAAATAACTCTAATTTTCTATTAGAATTATCTTCAACTCATTTCAAAAATCACATGGCTCATTTCCTCCCACACTTCCACCAATTTTGGAAGCACATATTGGTCTTCTCTTCCCACACTTGAATCTTCCATCCAAATGGCATGTTGTCCATTGGTCAAGAGATTCTCCCATCCAAATGGCATGTTATCTTTGGTCAAGGGGACAACATCAAGTGATTCTCTTCATCTTCACCATCCTTTTTTCTTATTCGAATCTGGACCGTTGATTATTGCCACCTCACTATATGCTTGGAAAAGGCTATAAATACAACCCTTGGGCCTTGTATTTTGCATCCACATTTGAAGTAAAGTTATCATGCAGGTTTTATCATTGGAGCTTGGAGCATTTTGGAGTCTTATATCTAATCTTTACATCATTTTTTGCTTTGCATTTACATCTTAGCTTTAAATATTGCATCATAGTTGCATTTTATGTCCTCCATTGCATCATAGTTGCATTTTAGATTATTTAATTTTTATTTTTCATTTGAGCATATGTAAAATCATGCATGTAGATCATTATAGTTCAATACCATAGCATCCACCTCCACTTTTTTATTTATCATAATCACCATCATCCCTTCATCATAGCATTCATCATCATTGTTTGCATATAGTTTCATGTAGTCATTTAGTTGGCTTGCATGTTGAATACTAATCTCATTTATTAAGTGTCATTCTAATATTCTTTGTGCACTTAGAAATTTGAGGGCCAAAAGGTTAAAATAATCATTAAGAATAGAGGACAATGAGACATTCTTGAAAGATTTAGTTTTGTTGCAAATTAGAATAGTTTCTTTGCTTTGAATCTTTGAATGTAAATCGTTTCATTAAGGTTTGTGTTGATACTAACTTTACACATTTCACACACACAAAAAATGGTGCCCATCGTGGGGCCTTTCCCTGTTTATTACAAGCATGCTTGAAAATTTATGTTCGCAGGTTTAAACGTGAGCCTTTTGGAGCCTCTTGGAGCCCCTTGCACCCATTTTGGAGCCTCTTGCACCTATTTTGGCACCTTTTGCACCTGTTTTGGCACCTTTGGTCTCTATTTTGGCACCTTTTGTCTCTGTTTTGGCGCCTTTGGTCTCTGTTTTGGCACCTTTTGTCTCTGTTTTGGCACCTTTTGTAGTTTCCAAAGGCTAATACTTTGTGTTGTTATTTTTTAGGTTTCCCAAAAATGCTTGTCAAAGACACTCTTAACAAATTACTGACATATTGCAAAGGCTGGAACTGATTTACTTGTTTCCTTTTGGTTAAGATAGGAACATAGCTTAATTAAAAGGTTAATGAACACCATGTTTCCTTTTGGTTAAGTTAGGAACATAGCTTAATTAAAGGGTTAATGAACCCCATGTATTTTGTGCTTGATGGATGGGAGGCATAGGCTCTCCCCTTAACTAGGTGACCAAAAAGCTAGACCCATTCACTTTTTGTGTGCGAGTGTGAGTTGATTATATCGCATATGTTCTCTCTTTATTCATGTGGAATAAAGATTGATCGAACTATGGGTATACTTGCTTGATTTTGTTTATCTTAAAGGGCCTGCCTTGTGGGAAAAATTACTCACCCAAGGGAACGACCCAACCAGTAACACGCTAAAGCCAAGCGCATTTCTAGCCGGTATATAAGTGTGGCTACTGGAACAAAGGCTAGTATAACGAAGTTGGTTCTGATGAGAAGGGAAGCAATGGTCTCTCGCTGCATGGACCAACCCCCATGAACAGAAAATCCTTACTAAAACCCTTGTTGTAGTTTGGCCAAAACCTTTATATATTCTTTGGTGCAGCAATAGTCATTGTGAAGGCATCCACATTCTCGCAATTTTTAGTACAAAGATGAAAAATATGCCATTAGAGATTCATGGGTATTGATGCTTGGCTACCCCAAGAAGTGAGTGTCATGGAGGGGAGCCAATGGGGTCAAGCATCTAGTCATCCACTAAGAATAATTGTGGTTGGGGTAAAACCTGCGTAGAATCCAAAAGAATATAGTCTTTCACAACCTTAGGAGTGTACATTAATTGATGTTTCTTTATCAAAGTGATTTCAAAACAAACAAAACATCACATGTCAAGAGTGAAAACCCTGATTCGGAATTGCATTTAGTGAAGTGCAACCAAGTCTCACATTGAAAAATCAAGAAAACCAAGCAAATTTTCAAAGAAACTTTCAAAAAACCAAGTCTGAATGGCGCCTTCTGTCTCTGTTTTGGTGCCTTTTGCACATTTTGTGGCACCTTTTGTCTCTATTTTGGCACCTTTTGCAGAACAAAAAATAGTGACCTAGGTTCATTTCTTACCTGACAGTCAATCTCATCTTGGGAATCCTCAGTAGTGTTCAACCAATCCTTAGGTAAAAAAGATTCTGAACATGTGTGTTACCAAATGATTTCATGAAAGATCAAAATTCGAAAACCAAAGTCCAAACCTCTTAGTCCAAAAGAACACCAAAAAAGTCTATCAACACTTTACGAATTTAGAGAGAGGTTGACCTTCAATTTCTACAAAAGAGCTTGCAAGAACAATCCCAAATTATACATATTTTACTATTATCAAAATCCAATACTTTTCCAAAGGTTTGAGTACCTCGTTTAGGAAGAAAATTTACCTCCAATTTCACAGTTTGAACTAAAATTTCAAAACTTTCTCAAAGTCCAAGATCATTCCTTAGATGTACCTTAGAATTCAAGCTTGATAAAATTGATCTCTACAAGTGGAATTTTCAACCTAAACCAAGATCTAACATCATAAAGTACCAACATCATCAAATTTATCACACCTTTGATTATTAAGCCTAGTTTCATCATCAAGATATATCATCCTCTCATCACGAAACGAAGCTACATAGTCAAGTCAAACTTAGTCTCATTAGAATTTGTCATTCTATTTGACTTAGTTGTAATCCTTGGTACTTTTCCAAAACCTAGATCAAAGTTTAGTCTAAACTATAACACTTGTATGCCCGTTCAAACAAGGTTGCAAAAACAAAATCTCAAGGAAAAAGGACTTGAAAATCAAAACATTGAAGTGCCAAACATCGAAACTCCAATCATTGAAACTTCAAACATTGAAATCCCAACCATTGAAACTCCGATCATTGAGACTCAAAACCCCAAAACTCAAAATAGTGAAACACAAAACACCATGGTGGAGGCTGAAGAGAATCCTCTTCATGGGCTCAACAACACTAACAGTGAAGAAATAACTGAAGAAGATATCCAACATGTTGAACAAGACCCCAATTTCCACAAGTTTTTAGAAAAAAAAATTGAAAGAAATGGGGAAAAATACCTCCTTATGCTAGCCAAAAAAGGTTCCAAATTACCAAAATACTTTGACATGAATCAATTGAAAGCACCACCCAAAAAGCCTGAAAATGATCCTGAAGAAGTGGTTGCTTTAACTCACCAGATGAAGAACCTTCAACAACAAATCCTTGATATGCAAAGAGGGACTTCAAATTGATACTTGATACAAGACATCCATCCTTATCCATTTGATCAAAGTAGTCACATGATACCCTTTCCCAAACATTGTGAGTTCCCAAAGTATGACAAATACAATGGAAAAATTGATTTGATAGACCATGAGAGAGATTTTAGGACCAAGAGTCTTGAATTTTCATATGAGGAAACATATTTGATGAGATTATTCCCAAGAATCTTAGGTGGGCATTGTCTTGAATTGTTCTCCAAACTCACCCCACCAATTAACAACTTTGAGGAATTAGTCAACAAGTCCATCACCCAATATTCTCACAACATCCAACATGACATTACTATGAAAGATCTTTGTAACTTGAAACAAAAGAAGGGTGAATTATTCCTTGTATTCTTGCAAAAATGGAGAAGGTTATTTGCACGATACTCTTGTCCCGTACTAGAAAAGGAAACGATAGCAATCTTTATTGACAACCTTAATGATGAGATGAGTTATAGATTGGAATTACAATTTCCCCCAACCTTCAAAAAATTGATTGAGAACAGGATTAAAATCAAGGATGCCTTAGTCAAGAGAGGATTCATCAAGATATACAATGAAAACAACTCATCAAACTCCAACAATTACAATAGTGGCGACAAACCCAAGTTTTGGCAACAAAACAAGAACGTTGGAAACAACAATGGTACAGTCAAAGGTCAAAATGCAAAACTTGTATTCAACCTAACTACAGCCACCACCAAAACTAATCAGAATAAAAATCCCCCCAACAACCAAGGCAACAACCAAAGTAACAACCAAGGAAACAATCAAGGAAACAACCAAGGCAACAATCGAAACATCAACCAAAGCAACAATCAAGGTAATGTTGGATCTAGAACACCATCATATTGAGCATCCTCAAATCGAAGGAGGTTCACACCTTTAAAGCAATCACTAGAATCAGCATTAAAAGAACTTCGCGAAGCTAACGTCTTAACTCTACTAGAAGCAATAAATTGGGAACCACGACTTAAACCCCCGTGGTGGAATGAGGCCCATTTTTGTGAGTTTCACCGCAACAAGGACATAAAACCAACGATTGCATACAATTGAAACACTTGATACAAGATCTAATTGAAAACAAGACGATACTTGTAGAAGGACTCCAGAAAAAAAAAATGACCATGGGACGTTCAAGAACCCTCTGCCAAACTATGAGAAAGAAGAGTCCTCATCATCAAATAACAAGGGAAAGAACATAAACTATGTCTATGACACCACCATTCTGCATATTGAGGTGGTTGATGATGCAACTCATGACACATTAGATCTTATTGCAAATGATAACTCAACCAATGATAACACCATTGAACATGAACAAAACATCATTGCAATTGAAAATAATCACCATAACATTGACACTACCTCACATCAAATCAATGTTATCAAAATCAGGGAACAACAAGACAACACACCCATCAATGCAATCACATGAGGACAAGCCAAGGTAGCATTGAAAGGAGCTACCCCTTCCATGTCCAAAATAATTATTATTCTTGTGACTCAGTATAACATAGTGGATCAATTGTAGAAGATACCCGCACAAATATCCATATTAGAACTTCTCAAGATTTCACCTGCTCACAAGAAAATCTTGGAACAAGCTCTAATTTCCACCATAGTACCAAACAATCTGGGATTTTTCCAATTCCAGGCTATGTTGGGACATTTGACTACACATTGCTTATCCTTTTCTGAACATGATGATGTATCTATCAATCATCTTCACAACATTTCCCTACACATTGAAATCCTAATTGACAAACACCGCATTAAACGTGTCCTAATAGATGGAGGAGTTGGCCTGAATATTTGTACTTTGAAACTTTTCTGTGCCCTAGGCTATTCAGAAAATTCTATTGATCCTAAGAGGAAAATCATAATAAAAACATATGATGATGAGGAGAGATCTTCACAAGGACTTCAATAGTGCTACCTATTCAAGTGGGACCAGTTGTCAAAGATATAGTATGCTAGGTGTTAGACAAGGATTTAACCTACAACATACTCTTGGGAAGACCTTGGATTCATGACATGCAAGCAGTACCATCCACATATCACCATTGTTTGAAGTTCTCGTTCAATGGGCAGGAAATCACTATTGCAACTGACTCAAACAACCCCCAATATTGTAACACCCTCAAGACAACCCAAGATGCTTTTGTACCACACAACAGGAAAGCTTCAACTCAGGGTTTATCAAATGAGGGGAAACAACTAAATGCCTTGTCAAAGTGGGTTGAGAAAAAGGACCAATCAAAAGATAAGGATATCGGCAATTCCAATCCCTCAAATACCGAGATTACTTCAACTCCTACTCCACAAAATCAGGAAATTCAACTTGAATCATTATCAAAACAAGTTTCCAAAATACAAATGAAAGATAAAGGAATGGGGGAATACTCATTTCAGAAATCCTTATGCTTGTCACAACTTTCATCTTCTCCAAAGTCATATGGACAACCATCGACATCAAGACAGCAATCATCACAACCCACCACACTATTTGATGGAACCTTTGTAAGAGCAGGAACATTAGTAGATGAGTCAGATGACAAGGAGGTTTTAAACTGGTTGTACAAAGATGAAGAATCATCACAAGCATCCACTTCAAGTGTACAGACAGAGCAGTATGGAAAAGGAAAGACAATCATGGAAAAGATGGGATACGAGGGAACAGGTCCTATTGGTAAAAAAAAGGAAGGCATCATAGAACCAATACAACCTGTCAACATGCAAGCCAAAGATAAAATAGGACTGGGGTATAGAGAAGAATCCAGAGAAGAAACCAAACAACAAATCGTTGAAAGAATCCTACAACTACAAGCTAGTGGCGCTCATGAAACTAATTCAAATGAGTACAAGTGGGATTCGTTATCTGACTTGAGTCTTTTCATGATAAGGAAATTGATTTAGTCAAAAATTATGCACCCATACGTGAGGAGGGTTAAAGTTCAAGTCATAGACTGCTTGAAATAGGATCACTACACATTGATGATTCCAGTGAAGATGATCAGACTCGGAGTGAAACAGATAATTCAAAGGAGAGTTACCTTATAGACATCAATTTTTCTATTGGATAATCTGAAGACATTACCATCGGGACTCTTACTACATCTGACTTTAGCCAATCCAACAACCCCTTACCCTTGATACATCCTGAATTTATAAATTGGGATCAAACTAAGCCATCTGATATCCCCCTCTTTTCAAATGACGAAGCCATTGTAAACTTCCTCTGTTTTGCCAATCCTGAAACAAATTCCACCATTGAACATCATAACGAGGCTCCCAACTAGGAGAGTGTCAAATTTTCTAGCTGCAAAATGATAGATTCTTGATAGAATGACGATCTTAATTCCAAGATACTTCACGCATTTTAATCTGGCTGAACCTCACCCACCATCATTGTCGAGTGGCGGCAATTGGCATTACCGATGTAATGCACCGCATCAACTGATTAACCATTGATTGACTCCATCCGTCCATCCCGCTGGCCAACTTTCCATTGATGGATGAATTACTGACTGGCGACTCATTTACAGTGCCATCGCAAAAATCTGAATAGATTTTAGAGATCTCAATAAAGCTTTCCCAAAAGATGGCTTTCCCCTGCCTAATATTGGCATCATTGTGGACTTGACTGTAGGACATTAAATGCTCTCACTTATGCATGGTTTTTTAGGGTATAATCAAATGAAAATTACTACTGAAGATCAAGATAAAATTGCCTTTACCTCTCCATGGGGAACCTTTTGTTGGAACGTCATGCCATTCAGGTTGAAAAATGTTGGAGCCACATATAAGAGAGAAATGACCACCATATTTCATGATATGATGCACACTTTTATGGAAGACTAAGTAGATGTAGATGATTTGTTGGAAAAATCCTACACCAGAGAAGGACACCTAGAGATCTTAGATAATATTTTCACCAGATTGGAGAAGTTCAATGTGAGGCTAAATCCCAAGAAATGTGTATTCGATGTAACATCAGCTAATATTTTGGGGTACATTATGTCAGCTAAAGGAATTTAGGTGGACCTTGCAAAGGTCAAAGCTATCATGGAGATTCCTCCTCCTAAAAACATCAGCCAGCTTAGGTCCTTACAAGGAAGATTCCAATCCATCTAAATATTTATCTCACAACTGGCTAACAAAACTCACCCCTTCAACCACTTGCTTCACAAGAATGTATCTTTTCGATGGGATGAAAAATGTGAAGGAGCCTTCAATAAATTGAAAAAATATCTAATGAGTCCACCTGTCTTGATACCACGAGCAGAAGGAAAGCCACTTTTATTGTACATAGAAACGACTGAAATATCATTGGGAGCTTTGTTAGTGCAAGAGGATTCAATAGGGAAAGAAAGGGTGATCTATTATATCAACAGAACGTTACATGGCTATGAGATCAATTACACCTTCATTCAAAATGCTTGTCTGGCAGTAGTGTTCTCCACCCCAACAATTGTGACATTATATGCTCACCCATACCATCAATTTAATAGCCAAGATAGATCCACTAAAATACCTTCTTAGCAAAGCTAATCTGACTAGAAGATTGGCTAAGTGGGTAATGATGCTGAGTGAATTTGACATACAATATGTTGATAGGAAGGAAATCAAAGGACACGCAATTGTGGATTAGTTAGCTAAAGCACCATTACAAGACAATCATCCCATGACCATTGAGTTTCTAGATGCTGATGTCCTGACAATATCCACACAACAATGGATCAGGAGCCAAAATCTTGTTTATCTTGCCACAAGGACATGCCATTCCTAAGTCCTATAGACTGGTGTTCCCTTGCACCAACAACACAGCTGAATATGAAGCCTTGATCATTAGAATCAAAGTAGTAGTTGAGTGGAAGATCACAGAGTTACATGTCTATGGGGATTCACAACTAATCATTAATCAGGTAAATGATGACTATCAAACAAAGGATGACAAGCTGATGCCCTACAAAAGAATGGTTGATGAATTCAAAAATTACTTTGTGGAAATAATATTTGAGTAGATTCCTTGAAGTGATAACAAAGCCACTAATGCCATGGCAACCATTGCTTCTCTCTTGCAGATTTTAGAGAAACAAGCCCGTTACGAATTCATGGTGGAACAATTGTTCAACCCATCTTATGACAACCCTGAGTCCCAAGTTATCTACCATCTAGCTAAGGCTGACACTTCCCTCTATGGGAAAATCTATACGTATCTAAAATATAACACCCTCCCTACTGACCTATCTCATAATCAAAAACAAAAGTTCATTCACCAAACCACCTGACACACCCTTATCATAGATTTCCTTTATCAACGAGGTCTTGATGGAACTCTCCTTTGATGTCTGGAACATGACGAGTCTAAAGCAGCTTTAAGGGAAGTACATGAAGGTGTTTGTGGCACTCATTCGATTGGTTTAACCCTAGCTAAGAAACTCCTTTGTCTGGGATATTACTAGCCGACTATGGAGAAGGATTCTTTTCAGTTTGTCAAGAAATTCCAAAAGTGCCAGATTCATGGAAATATCATCCATGCATGAGTGCAGGAACTTCACCCTTTTGCATCAACATGGCCCTTTTGTTAGTGGGGATTGGACCTCATAGGCAAGATTCATCCATCTTCATCCAATGGACACAAGTTCATTATAACAGCCATTGAGTATTTCATGAAATGGATTGAAGTTTTCCCTTTAACCACCATCATAGGAAAACAAATCTCGTCCTTCATCCTAAACTATCTCATCTATAGATATGGCATCCCTCAGTCCATCATTACTGACAATGGCAGACCTTTCAAAAATTGGGATGTTGAAGAACTTTGTGAGAAATTTCACATCCAACATCAGTTTTCTACACCATATTATCCTCAAGGAAATGGCCAAGTTGAGGCCTCAAACAAGACTATCCTAAAGATCTTGAAGAAAACTATCAACGATGCTGGAAAAGACTGGCACATTCAATTGAACCCTGCCTTGTGGGCTTACAGAACTAGTATCTGAACCCCAACAGGAGCTACACCCTATGCTCTAGTATATGGCTTAGAAGCCATTCTACCCATTGAGGTTGAACTGCCATCACTCCATGTGTCACTAAAAGGGATCATTTCAGATGAGGATCATAGTCTAGGTTACAAGAATTGGAGCTCTTGGATGAGCATTTTCAGCATGCAGTGAATCACCTGAAGGCATATCAACAAAGGATATCTAGAAGTTACAACCACATAGTCAAGTCTAGAACATTTTAGGTTGGCGATTTAGTCTTGAAAGAGAATCCCTGCAATCAACAAGATTGAGAAAAGAAGGGGAAATTTGAACCAAACTGGCTCGGTCCCTTTGCCATTATGTCAGCTTTCGGATCAAGAGCATATTAGTTTTCTACACCAGAAGGGGATTTGTTTGATGAAACCCTCAACAGTCTACATCTCAAGAATTTCTACACTTGAATCACCCAAGTGCATTAGGGAAAAAGCTCCTGAAAATACCAAAAACATCAGAAAATGTCTTGAAAAAATGGTTTCCTTGATGAAAACCTGGCAAACAGGTGTCTTGGTAACAACAAAAAAATCTAAAAAAATAAAAAATCTAAAAAAGTGCAATAAAAACAAGTAGTGAAAACCTGACAACAGGCACTATTTATGATCGGTTAGATTTTTCGTCTATTTGAGCATGTTGACCATTCACTTTTTCCATCCATTTTCCTATCCTTTGAAAGCACCATGTACATATTTTGGCATCGTGGTCGTGTCTCACCCTAGACTGGGGGAAAAATCCTGAACTCGTTGGGGGAAAACGAACTTTGAGCTTGAACCAACAGACAAACAGTAGGAAGAAAAACGCAATAAAAACAATGATTAAAATACAACCCAACATTCAACATCAATCACCATCAGAAGTACATCAAACATCCATATCATGTCAAAATCCAAAAAAAAAAGGTCAAAAGTCAGTCAAAAAGTCAAAAACAGAGTCATCTTGTCAAACTATGTGGTCATTGCGTGTACAACGTAGGCTCTACGTGTACAACATAGGAAAGGATAATCTTTGATCAGCCCCCAAGATCCCTAGGATAGGTCTTTAGGTTAGGTTCTTGGTCAAAATCTCAAAAAACACCGAAAAATTAGAAAATCAAAAAATCCCAAAAACATTAGAAAATCAAACCATAATATCAAGTCAAAAGGATGATGCTCTTTTGAATCATGGGTTTATCACGTTAAACACAAATTTTCAATTGTTGTAGTTTGATTTTTGTTATCATATCTTTGGAGCCCCTCGATGATGTATTGAACTAGAGGAGCCAAGAAGGAGTATGGTTTTTCTTTGTCTTTTGTCTATGAGTTGATCATTATTACTATGAAAATTGTCGTGAGACATGCACTACAAATTATCACTAATGACATTCTCAATTTGCATAGGAAAACGATTAACTCTTGTCTATTTACGTAAGCAATGCTCAGGTTGAATCTCGGTTTAATTATACTTAGATGTTTGTGTTAACTTGCACTATCAAACATCATGGAAGTACTACTCAGGTCATCATGGTCTAAATATACCATTGATGCTTGTAATAACTTTCAATGTTTTAAAGGCCCAATGATGATAAAAAGCACAAAAAATTGGCTATTACGAATGACAACTTTTGCATATGAGATCTACATGTTTAGAGCAGATTGCATCCATGTTATTTTGGATCTGTATTTATGGGATTTCCAAAGTTGCAACAATGATGTTATCTCTGGGATTAAGGGATTGAGTACACTTGACATTTCCAAAAACACATCATTTTCATATAATTACACACCACTTGCATTATCATCAATTAGACAACATTCTCATTTAGTTGCATATCAGTTGCATCATCATTTGCATACATTAGGAAACATTACAACAGGGTGAAGCCACAATAGTGGTTTACAATTGAAGTGAGGAAGGAAAACTCACAAAAAATGAATGCATGGCAAAAAAACTTGATTTTAGGGGTTCGTACGAACCTATTGGTTCGACCGAACCAATTAGGGGTTCGGTAGAACCTAGGTTCGGCCGAACCCTCTTAATACTTTCCCACCAAAAAATCCATCAAAACCCATAGAAGGAGTTCCAGATGAACAACCGGGGTTGCGACGGAGCCTACTATTGGTTGGGCACAAGAACCCACAGGGATTCATTTGAACCTTTTCCTCGTCCTAAGACAAGAAAAATTAGTTTTGGCGCCGGAGGCTTTCAGGTTTTGAGGGATGAAAATGGAAGTGCTCATTCACAAACCAACTAGAATCAAATGATCCATAGAGCAGGCTGTCGACAAATACATAATTTTTAATATGTTTTTGTTTATTATGTATTTGATATTTTAGTTTTATTAAACATGGGTTTTTTAAGCCAATGAGGTCTTTATTACACAATATGGAAGAATACTTGAGAATACTCAAAAAATTCTAAAAAATATGATTACAACCTGATTATTGAAGTCCTTGATCCAATAGAAAAAATTGAATTTTGATATATACAAAATTTATCACGTTATGGTCGCTATGCCACGGCAGATTGTAATTGGTTTGACTTTGAAACCCGATTAAAGAAAAAATATTTAATAAAAACTATCTAACCAAGTGGAAGCTTACTAGATACTCCGGGTTATGAATCTAAATTCAGAAAAATTAAAATTTTGTACATCGCTATGGAAAAAAAGTTATGCATTATCTGATGTGCATCACTTTTTGAAGTATTATTTTTGAAAAAAAGCAGGTTTTTCAAATGGGAGATGGAAAAAAGGAAGTGGGAAAAATATTTAGAAAAAATATTTTTAGAATCTACACACAAAATGTGACAAGACACTAGTTTGCATCATCTTCAAATTCTTCACGGTTTAGCCGCTATAGGTGCCCAAATGTGAAGATTTAGTTTAAAAAAATAATTTCAGTGTCCAGTTTGGCCAAAAATTGTAAACCACTATTGTGGGATCACTTACATCATTCATCCATTCATGCATCACATCATAATATTTGCATCAAAAAACACAAAACGACGTCCATCGCATCTCATTTACATAATCAAAATCATTTCATAGAGTGGCATTAGGGAAGTGGCTCACTAAGCTTAAATGAGCGAGTCTCTTCAGGTTTCCAAAAGAATTGGGAAATATGTCAAGTTTTGTGAAGCTTAATTTAACAAAGAATCAACTGACGACAACCTTCCCACAACTCTTGGAAGGTGGATAGATTCACTCATTTAAGCTTAAGACCCTAGAACACAATCATCTACATAATCATTTGCATCACATAATCATAAATTCATCATTACAAAACATCACACATCATTTACATAATCGTTATATCTCATTATCATTACATCCATACATAATTAATAGGAACATAACATCTCATCACATATCATTTGCATAATCAAATAAGTTTCACATGGCATAACATATCATTTGCATAACTCCATGAAGCATATAGAATCATCTGTCAAACATTATCATATGATATCATCATTGCATACATCCCATAATCATCATCAAACTAGGTACCATCATACAATCATTTCATATGAACATTCATCCATTCATTGCATCATTTATTTGCATAAGAAAAGCACAAAAACATCAAATACATCACATTTCATTGGCATAATAGGATCCATCACATACATCATATAGACATCATTCATAAAGCATCATAGAATCATAAGACATCAGTTGCATCATCATTTGCATCCATAACATATCATATCATCATCATATAGAACATCACATAGCATCATAAAATAGAAATCAAATGCATCCATCATAGGCATCCATCATAAAATCATATAGACACATAGATCATCATCATCACTGCATATCATATATACCTCAAAATGATTTCAAAGTGTACAAGGATATCCAAAAGTATAAAGAGATACATCAATATCAAAAATGGCAATGTATCATAATGTCTCAAATCAAGAGGTACATCATCAATGTCTCAACTGAATCAGTGTATATATTAGGTCTTAGTACATCATCAAATCTCAGTACATTAATCAATCCTATACTGGGGCATATCAATCAATCAGAGAAGTCAAACCACATCGCCCAATCAAATCTAAATCCGCCTACACCAGATGCGGAAATCCTCCTATGATCATAACATATCACAAATCAGTAATCTTATCAATCAATCCATTCAACCTCGCCAATCATGAAGTTCATCAATCAAATCAACCGAGCGCCTATCATGAGGTTTATCAATCAATCAATGCACCTCTCCTATCATGAGGTTCATCAATCAATTTAACCTCACTTATCATGAGGTTCATCAATCAATCCAACCTCACCTATCATGAGGTTTATCAATCAATCAATGCACCTCACCTATCATGAGGTTCATCAACCAATCTAACCTCACTTATCATGAGGTTTATCAATCAATGCTCCTCGCCTATCATGAGGTTCATCAATCAATCTAGCCTTACCTATCATGAGGTTTATCAATCAATGCTCCTCGCCTATCATGAGGTTCATCAATCAATCTAGCCTTACCTATCATGAGGTTATCAATCAATGCAACCTCGCCTATCATGAGGATCATCAATCAAATCAACCTCACCTATCATGAGGTCAATCATCAATCTATCATTCATCCTTGCCTATCATGAGGTCAATTATCAATCTTTCATTGATCCTCACCTATCATGAGGGAAATCATCATCATCATATCATTGATCCTCACCTATCATGAGGTCAATCATCATCATCCTATCATTGATCCTCACCTATTATGAGGTCAATCATCAACTATCACATCAACATCATCAAATCAATCAGTTGAACATGATCATCAAACATCAAACACAAGGAAGCAACATAAGGCATCAATTAATCAATTTGGTAGGCTCCATCTCATTTTTTTGAGAGATAAATCGTTTCTGAGGCATAAAATTTTGAGATCATCAAAAAATTCCATAATTCACCAATTTATCTCCCGAGGGGGAATATATCTTTCAATACCTAAAAATCAATGTCTGGGGCATCAAAAAATTTATGAGCATCGGTATCAAATTTTTCTTTGAAGCAATGTGTAAACACATTACTTCAAAGAGGGGAAAAATGTATACACCTAAAAATAGTCATCACCTTTTATTAATTAAATACTAGCTATTTGATTAATATTTCGACTAAGTATAAATAAACTCTCAGTTTATTTATATTGTTCACCCTTCTCTAATTCTCCAAATCTAAAACATATTCTTCTAAATTAATTAAATAAACTAGCTTCCATAAACTTGTTTTATTTAATTAATCTTCACTAAATCCAATTAGGAATTAGAGCACATTTCTACAACTTTTTGTGCCACCTCACCAAGGTCACATGAAAATAAATAACTCTAATTTTCTATTAGAATTATCTTCAACTCATTTCAAAAAGCACATGGCTCATTTCCTCCCGCACTTCCACCAATTTTGGAGTACATGACTTATTCCTCCCACACTTCCACCCATTTTGGAGCACATGATTTATTCCTCCTACACTTCCACCAATTTTGGAAGCACATGGTCTTCTCTTCCCACACTTGAGTCTTCCATCCAAATGGCATGTTGTCCATTGGTCAAGAGATTCTCCCATCCAAATGGCATGTTTTCTTTGGTCAAGGGGACAACATCTTGATCCTCTTCATCTTCACCATCCATTTTTCTTATTCGAACTGGATCGTTGATTATTGCCACATCACTATATGCTTGGAAAAGGCTTTAAATACAACCCTTGGGCCTTGTATTTTGCATCCACATTTGAAGTAAAGTTATCATGCAAGTTTTATCATTGGAGCTTGGAGCATTTTGGAGTCTTATAGCTAATCTTTACATCATTTTTTTCTTTTCATTTACATCTTAGCTTTAAATCTTGCATCATAGTTGCATTTTATGTCCTCCATTGCATCATAGTTGCATTTTAGATTAGTTCATTTTTAGTTTGCATTTGAGAATATGTAGAATCATGCATAGATCATTCTATTTCAATACCATAGCATCCACCTCCACTTGTTTATTTATCACAATCACCATCATCCCTTCATCATAGCATTCATCATCATTGTTTGCATATAGTTTCATGTAGTCATTTAGTTGGCTTGCATGTTGAATAGTAATCTCGTTTCTTAAGTGCCATTCTAATAGCCTTTGTGTACATAGAAATCTGAGGGCCAAAAGGTTAAAAGAATCATTAATAATAGAGGACAATGAGACATTCTTGAAAGATTTAGTTTTGTTGCAAATTAGAATAGTTTCTTTGCTTTGAATCTTTGAATGTAAATCATTTCATTAAGGTTTGTGTTGATACTAACTTTACACATTTCACACACACACTAGTTAATAATATTACTTAAACAAATGTGTACACAATTTAAGACACAAATATGGAATGAGAGGATGAGAGAGCAGAGCAGAGTATAGTATTTCTATTTATGGACATTGGGAGATGCCGAGAGTGAGAGAGAGATAGAGAGCCGAGAAGAGAGAGCACACACATTTCTCACTCAACAACAATGTTAGCCAAACCAAAATGAAATGAACGTGCATCTACCTACCCCCCTACATATGAAGTTCCTTTCCCTTTTATAGTATAAATTTTTAATAGTAATTTTAGCAAATATACATATACACAAATAAATAAAATAAAATAAAATAATGTATTTTATGTAGGTATTTCACGATCATTTTTTTAAACAATGAATGTGTGAGCAATTTTTTTGAATTGGCTTCACTCACATGTTATTCTAGAACCCTTTCCTTGTATTTTTTGATGAGCTATTCCTACCACTTCCAATGGCCTCTAATGGTCATTCTAGCACAAGTTATATCTCTTGTTTCTTTGCATATGGATGAAGCAATATTTATGAAGGTTGTTTTGCATGTCCTAATGGTTGGATTTCAAGGGAATTTAATGGGAGGATATATTATGTCAATGTCTATGACTATAAGAAGTTGTGGTTCTTCCAAAAGGTGTGTTTGCTAGTGGTAGATAGGACATCCCTCTTTCATCTGTTTATTTAATGAATGTGTCTAGTATATTCCTACCATGGTTGCATATTTTCCTCCTCAAGAATAATTTTTCTCTCTCCTAGATACTTTGTCTACTTTTTTGTGGTGGTTGTTGGACAAGATGTGGTAGATAACAAGAATTTTTTGTTGATAAGGGTCTATTCTATAGATTTATCAAACTATTGTGTTCCCTCCCATATTTTCATTGTTATATTTTAGAATATTGTCTTCCTACTTCAGAGGATAGAGTGGATATTTATTACTATTCTAGGGATTTTTGTATAATTGGCATTTTACTTTCCTAAGGATAGGGATGTTGTGTTGGATAAAAGAGTTTGGTTGTGGGGCTAGCATTCTCTTTAGCTTCATATTTGGTCTCCTTATTTCAATCCTCTAATCAAGTCTACTAAAATTATGTTATTTTGGGTTAAAAAAATTTAGCTACCCCTTTAGTTTGGTACAACTATACTTTAAGGCCATTAACAATGCTCTTGGTCAATTTTTGAAGGTTAACAAAACTACTTAAAATTACTATCACACCTATTTTTCTTACAACCTAATGGAAAATAAATTATCAAAGGCTCTTCTTAGGGAGGTTTTCTTCCAAGTAGACAATTGACCTTTTAATTATTTAATTGACTATAATTTTTCCCTTTTATGAGTGTTTCTTTTCTTCTAGGAATTTGGCTTTGTATATCCTTGTTATATCAATAAGTTGACCTTATCTACTTGGTGTGGTATTCTCCCCACCACCTTACTATGTATCTTGATATATCTAACTTTGAATCAAAGGAATCAATCCATTCATATCCTCTTTTATCAATTGTAACTCCTACAATAGTGCTTAACAATCCAAGTGAGGCTCTTATAGCTCCCTCATGTCTTCTTGGGGTGTCTTCCATAATTATTGACTTGGTTTCTCTACTCTCTAATTTCATTTCTCTTGAGTCTCCCACTTTTTAGTGTAGCACCCAACTATTCCTACTAAGGTTTCTCAATGGTCAACATCTCTAATGGGGCATTCTTCTCCTCCCATAGTACCACAAGTCAAACTATTTATGTTGGTTTCCCCACTCTCCTTAATCTAAGGACATGAAGCAATAATTTTCTTAGAATGCTTTTTAAAGGTAGAAGAAAGGTCTTCCCAAGTTTGTCTCTTAGTCACATACCAAGGTTAAGGGTATGTAGTTGTCTAAGATAGGTTCTTTAACATTGTTTAGGCTATATATTTGGGTTTTGTTTTGTGAGAAGTATCTTAACTATACTTTTGTTTTTTATATCCCCTTTTCCTATTCCATTACTCATGGAACTATTTTGTGCATCTTGGGATTCTCTAATGTAAAAAGGTTTGGGCCCTTTTAAAACCATATTTTTACCTATATCAAAAATAAATGTGTGAAATGAATTTATAATATAATGTCCATTAATGATGGTTCCCAAGCCACATGTGACATATATATATTAAAATCGAGACATCCATTTTTTAAAGGGATTAAGTATCCTTTCTTCACAATTATGAAAATTTTCTAAAACTCTTGCATTCTTGTGTGTATAAAAAGTCTCGTATGAGAAATTTTTATTTTATAGGCCAATATATATATTACACAACTTTTAAATACATGAGTATTTAATTCAAAGAAAGTATCAAATCAAAATAATAGATCTATAAAAAATAATAATAATAATAATAGTAATAGATCTATACAAATCTCCAAGCCTTGTTATTTTTTCTCCTTTAGTATCCTTTCAGTTCATAAAACTTTATTTCAAATCTCCAAAAAACATCAAGAAAATTCCAATGGGAGAAGAAAATTTCACCACCCAAAAAATATGGCATCATTAAACCATACAAGACCCTAGCGATCCCTAGAGCCAAGAGAAAAATAAGAAAACATTTTACAACAAGAGATTGACACAACTTTGAGAAGGTAGTGAACAAGAACAAAATGATTACTCAAGCACACAACCATAACACAAGAAAATTGGTTTTCAATCTAACCCATAACTCAAAATAAGTACACTTGTCCATCCAACACACATGTAAAAAATATACTTACACTCATCTCTCTTGCCATATATAAACACATAAACAATAACAAACTTAAAAGATGAATATTTATCTCCTATTAAGTGTCAATGATGATAAAATCCATCCTTCGTTCCCAAAATTTCTTTCATGACCTTAACACTTACAAGCTCCACAATCCTCTCTCGCAAGTCTTCTTATCATTCAAGAGCTCTTCCAAAAAACAAATAAAAGAAAATAATTCAAAAATCTCTATCAATCCTAAGAAGGAGATTATAAATGAGGAGTTTCATCTCACTTATCCTCACCAAATGGGATGACCTGGCACATGGCCTCCAATCAACCTCTTTCTCCCTCTTACAAAATGTAATTAGGGTACATTATTCCCATGTTCTCACATATGTGTGAGACCCAGTGAAGGTTAATGTACTTGTACACTCTTCTTTATATAATCTCCTAGAGATTGCTCCCACATGTATGAGGCATTGGGATGGTTGTATACTTGACACAAACCCTCATATGAGATTCTAGGAAGGGAATATTGGATTATTATAAGTCAAAATTCCATTTCCCCATGCAAAGTAACATCACATCCTCCTCTAGGGGCTTTGGATGAGTCAAATATTTCCAAAGACATGAGATTTCATTCACAACAAGTCCCCATACCATATATCTTTACCCTAGGAGTCTTATTTTACCCACAAATCAAGGAAAAAGATTTATTGTCACCTTTTAAAATCTCTTACAAGTGTGAATTCGATTTTGCATCATAAATATATTCACATCTCTTTACATGTACCTAACACAACCTAGACACATATAACCAATCAAAATAATCTAATAATTTAGAATTACAATAGTTTATATATATCAAGGAGAACCTTAGTCCACATCAACATACAACATTATTTTATTAGGATAATTGGTAACACACATTGCTTCATAATGTGAAATGAGTTAGAATTAGTTTTTGATGATTTTCCCATCCTCCCATTAGCAACCAAACCTACACACTCATTGCAACATCAATGTGTCTATAGGAATGCAACCAAAGCATCAAAATCAAAATTTATTCTATCCTCTATCTATCTTTGTTTGCACCAAGAGTCACTT
>VDFB02130382.1:0-34932 GCA_007258455.2 Sequoia sempervirens | reverse complement strand
TTTAATTATTCATTTAAAATCCCTTCATCACTTAATTAAATAAATATTATTTATTTAATTATTCTTCGAATATCGAGTCTTGAATTAAATGAATTATTTAATTCATTAATTCTATTTTAACGCATTTTTCTTTATTTTAGATAATTATTTAAGTTATCTAAGTATTCACTTTTACTCGACTCGACATCTATTTTAATCGTTCAGTTAACTATTCATTTGATGTCTGAGTGGCATTCTCGAGCAATCTCCTTGTCTAACCATTCAATTGTCCAGTTCTAATTCATTTGCGTGCACATGCATATTAATTAAATATTATTATTTAATTAATTAAGTGTTGTGCGTGCGTTCGAACAGAGAGTTGCTTTAATCAATCTTCATCTTTGTCATGCAAATATATTTCTTATGTTTTCGAATGCCGAACTGAAGATTAAATCATTTATTTAATCTTTAATTCTATTTCTAATTTGAATCACTCATGTCATCACTGTCAGTTAACAGAATGCATGTCTAATCACTCAATCTCAATCGTTCGTTAATCTTTCGATCTTGGCCTATCATTCAAATAATCAATTTTCTATAAATTGATTTGTCATTCTTCATTCCAATCTCTCTCGCGAATTTTGTAACTTTGGAGAGCACTTTGTCTTGAATCTTCGATATTTTGCTAATCTTTATCAATAGGCTATACTTGCACGAACTTGAAAATCTGAGGGCAATTATACTACACAAGCAAAATGGAGAAGGGCGATCGAGATGAATCATGGAAATATGTTTGGAATTGGTGAGATTGTTCTAGTTTTTAATTACGTTTTACTTTCCCATGTTCTTTGTTGCTTAACGAATGAATTTGCATTTTAGATTTAGTATTGTATGCATGTGTACTTCTAACGATCTTCTTTGTTATCTATTGTGCAAAGCTTTTATTTGGCGTTACATTTGGTGAACCCGACATGAAGACACCATCTTCGCGGATCCGTAGATCTTTTAATTTTCATTTTTTACAGATTTTTTGTACGGAACGACGCATGTGAAGTTTCTGCACCGCAATTGACTTTCTGAACTGCATGTGAAGTTTCTGAACCGCAATC
Source organism: Sequoia sempervirens (assembly GCA_007258455.2). Taxonomy (NCBI): domain Eukaryota; kingdom Viridiplantae; phylum Streptophyta; class Pinopsida; order Cupressales; family Cupressaceae; genus Sequoia; species Sequoia sempervirens. Next base: position 33,844 of record VDFB02130382.1, on the reverse strand, counting down.
GGATTTATGAACCACATCTGACATAGAAACGATGCATCTGACAATTCCTAAACCGCAACTGGTATCCTAAGCTGCAACTAAAAAATAAACGACGCATCTGACTGGTAACAAAGCGACGCAATTGACTGGTAAAATTTTATTTCTGCTTTCATAAATCTGGAATTTTCAATTGATTTTCGTGTTACTGATATTTGATTTTCAGCGTGTGGCCATTTGGAGTTAACAAGCTTTTGCAGGACAATTGACGAAGACAATATTGAAAAATTACTAATGATATCTTCTGCAGGACGCTTGTTGAAGACCCTAGTTAAATTTTGAAACAGATTGTTTGGTAGCTTAGAAAATCTTTCGTTTGGTTAAAATTAACAAGTGTCTACTATGTTTGGTGCGAAAGCACAAGTCTAGTTACCCTTACGATTTGGTACATCGAAGTATCCTCTCCCCGCTAGCATGCAATGCGATCACAGGTGTAAGAAAGCTTGATTTACCAACTCTAGAACTTGGGCGCTGTTTGGTGGGAAAAAGTACTCACCCGAATGACTCGGACCCGGTAGCTTTTGAACTTCGAGGACTTCCGGCCGGTATATAAAAGTGGGTTCTTGAGGAAACCCCAAGAATCCGCAGTGTGGTCAGAGCGAGATGGATCGAAGGGGACTCATGCGTGTAGATCACACCCGCGAGCGAATGCGGAATTAAGCCACCTTTGTTGTAGAGACCAACCTATTTGTGGCCGTTGCTTGGTATTAGTGCGGGGTATAGTATCATGCACGAAGATACTCACTACTAATCCTTAGTAGAATACTTGAGTTCTTGGGAGGTCATTGCCCAAAGAATTCAGGAGTGAATTGTGCTTGAAAAGCGTTAATGACGTGGAGAGCCAATGCCCGCGAAAATTCTAAGCTATAAAACCGAGAAGGAAAGGTGTTCATCACCAATCGAGAATTATTTAGGTGAGCTATACCAAAGAGTATGCAAACCCTGGAGCCTTTGGCCTATTAGGATGTCTTGTACATTTATCACTTTAAGCGTTCTTTGAGTCCAAAATTGAAATTAGAAAACACTTTGTCTTCACGATTGTCTTTGATTGTTAGAATTTGATCACAGAAAATGGAATCAGTTTAAATTTCATGTCACTAAAAATTCACAGAGAGTCGCAACTGTTCACCAGAAACACGCATCTAATTTTTAGAGTAGCATCTGTTAATTTTGAGTCGCAACTATAATTTGGGTATCTATTAATTTTAGTCACATCTATCGGTTGGCTCATACGCTTTGAAAAGATTGCATCGTTATATTTGAGTCAGCATCTAAAAATTTGAGTCACATCGGTATGATAAAATTAATATATGGAGTTTGAACATAGCGTATTGGTACGAGCGCAACTGAAAAATTAAGCGACGCTATCTGTCTGATTACCAGAAAATCAAAATTTACAGTCACTGTCCAGTCAACACGGTTATACCAGTTTCAGTGGTCTTCACACAAACAGTCTTTGAAACAGAAACCTGAAACGATTTGCTCAATTTTGCATCCTTTAGGTTCATTTAGTCATTATCATAGTTGTCTTCAGTTAGAGTTTACCTTCATCTTAGGGTACATATCACCTTGCATTAGACTTCTAGAAAGGTCACTTTTTCAAACTTTAGGAGTAGTCCACCATCTATACTCTAGAAAGGTCATAGTCTCAACGAAATCTGTCATTGAACCTAGTCTTATCATCTTATACTTTTTCCTACAGAGAGTCATCCTAGCTCATTAGTCTAGTTAGGAAGCTCAACTTGTCTTTGATCTTCGTCCTACATCGGTTCCTTGACTTAACTAAATTGACACCTTGGTTTGACTTTAGGCAGTTGGTCCCTTCATCTTGGGTTTATAGAGTTGATCACTTTAGGGTCTTGCTTAGACTTTGCATCTGTAGAGTCTAGACTAGTGTCATCCTAGAACATTCATTATTTGCATAAGAAAACCGCAAAAACATAGAATAGAGTCATACAATTTCTAGATATAGTCTTGCATTTCCTGCATATTGAGCTTGTCTTACATGGTTGAAACTAGGTCTAAGAGAAGAGAGAGAGAAAACATTTCGAACCCAAACGAATTCATCAATCCATTTTCTTCAAAACCTCATAAGACTTTATTAGACAAATTCACCACTAGAAACACTCAAGGACATATTGTAGTAGAAGACATAGAAGCTGCCGCACAAGACCCTGAGTTTGCCTCTTTTGTAGATGAGTACCTAGAAAATGATCGTCAACGATTTTTAGGCAAATTGCTAGCTAAAGGTGCTACTTTACCTCCAGGATTTGATATCAGTACCTTACAAACTCAACCTACACAAGGGACAAATACTACGATTGCTAGTACTACTATACCTCAGGTCAACATGACTATGCCATCTAGCACGTCTACACAGAGTACAACAGTCCATACGTCCCCATTTGGTATACCTAGCATGACATTGGGATTTAATTTCACTACGGGGGCATCATCATCCACTCCCACTGGTCCTCTTATTGGGAGTAAAAGACCTAAAATGTCAGCCCATACATCATATGTCGGTGTCACAAGTGCACAATCAACAACCACACCTACTGCTAGCATCATGGGTACCTTACCACAGTCGATGGCCATACCTAGTGCTCAAATCACTAGTACTATACCAAGGATTACACAAATAGGAGGCATTCCCTCCTTCCAATATGGCAATCAAAATCCACTCTTCCAGACTAGTAGTCAGGGTCCATTTACATCGATTCCGAGTCAGAACCCTTTTTCACAGATTGGTAGTCGGAATCCATCCACGCAGATTCCAAGTCAAAACCAATTTACGTCGATTCCGAATCAAAACCCTTTTTCACAGATTGGTAGTCAAAATCCATCCACACAGATTTCAACTCAAAACCAATTCACTTCGATTCCGAATCAGAATCCCTTTTCACAGAGTGGTGCTCAGAATCCATTTACACAGAACCCAGGTCAACACCGATTTATGCAGATACCAGACCAGAATACATTTACCAATATTCTGAATCCAAATCCACCTTAGATGCCAACGTTCAATCAAAACCCATCCCAAGACTTTGGATTTCAGAATACATACATGGATCCGCATAATCCTCCTAGCACATATTTGACCCAAGTTGACGTCCTGCAAACACAAATGCATGCATTACAAACGCAAATGGATAACATGTCGGTCTCAACTAAGAAATCATTTTCACCAAAGGACATATGCCCATTCCCTTTTGACAGATCATTATACATGACACCTTTCCCTCATGGATATGTCATACCGAATCTTCCTAAGTACAATGGCAAACGCAATCCAGTAGAACATATCAGGGAATTTTCTACCATATGCATAGATGTCGCTTACGATCCCACGTATCTTATGAGGCTATTTCCACGAAGTCTTGTAGGAGTGGCACTAGAATGGTTTTCAGGTTTAGATTCTAGCATTAGATCTTGGGGCGAACTAGTCGAGAAATTTGTGGAGCAATTCTCCTTCCACATTGACCATAAGATAAATATAGCAACCTTGTGTCACACAACACAAGACGAAGGTGAAACATTCATTGCTTTCTTCCAATGTTGGAGAACTATTGCAAGTAGGTGTCCTATCGAGATACCCGAAAAACAAAAGGTTACAATGTTTCAAGAAAACCTTCATCCAAAACTCAGGAGTAACTTAAGGGTACATTGTTGCATATCTTTTTCAGAACTAGTGGAAAAAGGGGTGATAATAGAGAAGGATCTTATTGAAAAGGGTGAAATCAAAATGACAATATCAAATAGAAACCCAATCGTACAAAACACCCCCACTAATAGAAACAGATTATGGTCTCGCAACAAAAATGTCACCAATGATGGGGTGGTGGATGCTAAAACATTACAAGCAAAACCCCTCCTCACATTACAAGGACCTCATACTTTTGCTAACACGCTTAATGCTGTCAATCAACCTCCTAACACGGTCTCAAATACTCAACGTCCACAACCAAGGAGATTTAAAAAATGTGAGTTCACTCCCTTAGGGGAACCCATTGAGTCGGTATTCAAACAACTATTACAACACAACCTCATACAACTGCAGGAACCAAGACAATATGATCCGAGATAGTTTAAACCAACTTGGTGGGATGACAATGCCTTCTGTGATTATGATAGGACTAAGGGACATACCCTACAAAACTGTCGACAACTAAAGAATAACATACAAGATCTTGTTGATAAGAGAATTATTGAGGTTAGTGGACAAAAACAAAAGACATCCAACACTGATCATCAAGTCTTTTCAGACCCATTACATGACCATGGGAAAGGAACTGTCCCCAGTTTGAGTACTAAGACCAATATGTCTGCCAATTATGCGAGTATCAAACATGATTATGATAGTGGCAAAATCATTCATTGCCTTCGTCCCACTGATCAAAACATCAATACCATTACTATCAATGCTAATCCTGAGTGTGCAGTCAATACTCGTTGTACTAAGTTTACTATCCCAGGCCCTCCATCACAGCAAACACCTCAACCTTCCAAGTTACAATATAACCTACTTGATCAGTTGGGGAAGACCCCAGCCCAAATCTCAATCTTGGAATTGTTGCGTATCTCTCCTGAGCATCGGTCTATCCTCGATAAGGCTTTACAGAACACCACGGTCCCTATTGACCTTGATGTCAATCATTTCCAGGAAATGGTGGGCTACTTGACCAATAATCATCATGCCACATTTTCTAAACAAGACTATGCCACAGAAAAGATGAACCACAATGATCCTTTACATCTAGAAGTCCTTGTCGATGACACCAAAGTTAGACGAGTTTTGGTAGACGGAGGAGCAGGGTTAAATCTATGCACTTTAAAACTAATTAAGGCATTAGGTATCTTAGAAGCATGCGTAGACATCACTAAGAGTATTGTCATTAAGGCTTATGATGATGAAGAACGAAAATCAAAGGGGGTGGTAACACTTCCTATCAGAATTGGTCCTACAGTAATGGAGACAAAGTTCTAGGTCTTGGATCTCACCCTCCCTTATAACCTTCTGCTAGGTAGACCATGGATTCATGCCATGAAGGCGGTCCCTTCCACATATCATCAGTGTCTTAAATTCCCTTACAATGGCACCGAAATAACTATAGATGGTGATCTAGATCTTTTTCAGTATTGCACTAATCTAAAGGAGATCCCTCCACGCCAAGTGCCAGTGAACCAAGAGGCCTCATCATCCAATCCATCTTCTTATGTTGACCCGTCCACACTCCCTCGAACATCTGTTCCACCCTCACTTCCTATTACTCCTAGGGTTGAGATCCAAGACAAGGGTTGTGGGGAGTATTACATGAAGACTTCTTATTGTGTTAGCCATTTGGTCCCTCCTAAGTCATATGGTTTACCTATAGTAGGTAGGGGACAATCTATGATCACTATACATGTTCCTCCCACAACAACTTTCACTAAATGGGGTGAATTAAGCAAAGAGGCTGTGGATACAGAAGATGTCACTTCCTGGCTGTACAAGGAAGATAATCAAGAACCCCTTTTATTTGCTCATATTCCTACAAGTCTATATGGAAAGGGTTTCAAAATCATGCAAAGCAAAGGATATGACGGACAAAGTGGTTTAGGTTTAAACCAAGATGGCAGAGTGGAACCAATATTTGTTTCTCAGTGGCCAAAAGGAGTAGTGCTAGGGTTTCAACCGATTTAGATTGGCGTTCCTAGTACTCCATCACCCTAACTTGAGGAAGTACATGCTTCAGAAGATACCAATACATCTCACGAACCAGTGAACCAAAATCATTGTAACTCCCCCGACTCTAATGATTATGAGTGGGATTCCTTATCCTCTACTTCTTCCATGGACCTTGACAAGTTATTTGGAGAACTTGACTTGATGTTAAGTTCCTCACCAAACCCCTTAAATTCCTATCCACCAAAGAAAATGACAAAAGAGGAGTGGTTTAAACACTACTATTGGGAATCACTTGCTCCTACCTCTTGGCAACCTCAGCCACTTGTTTCTGATAATCAAACCTTGGCATTAGGCCCACCTATTCATCCACCTAGACCCAAAACCAAGAGAAAAACAGACTTGGTACAAGACTTTTGTAATCACATGAATAATTCAATCTTTACCTTGACCCCATTAGACTTTGATAACTCTAATGATGACATGCCCTTAGTTTATCCCCAACTCATAGATTGGGATCAACAAGATACACCTGTCTTAGACACTTTTGAGAACGACGAAGCCATTGCTGAGTTCCTGGGATTACGTGAAGGCATACCTAACAGAGATCATAAAGCTGGTTTTACCATTGACTTGGACAATTAAGCATATTTTGGGGAATCTATTCAACCCTCCAGTCGCAAAAATGAGAAAAAGAATAAACAAGATAAAAAGGATGAGTCTCTAGGTGAAAACCGAAAGGCACCTCTAGACAATGAAAAAGTAAAAAGAAAGGACGCATCAGAAGGTGAAAACCTCTCTGAGGCGCCTAAGGATGGAGGTTTGAACATTCTCCCCATTGCAAAAGAAAATTCACCCATGCTCGTGGAAGAATCAGTAGAAGTCAACATAGGCACAAAAGAGAATCCTTGATTGATTTATTTGGCAGTGTCATTGACAACACAAGAGAAATCGGAGTTCCACGATTTCTTTGAACGGAGATAGATAAACTTTGCTTGGTCATATGCTGCCATGCCTGGGTTGAATCCTGAACTTGTTCTACATCACTTGCCTTTACAACTAGGTGCCAAACCAGTAAAACAAAAGTTGAGAAAGATGCATCCACAAATTGCTTTATTAGTCAAGGCAGAACTCAAGAAATTGTTAGACGTTGGTTTCATCAGACCTATTGACTATGCAGATTGGATTTCCAATCTTGTACCAATTACCAAACCAGCTGGGGGCATCCGCATCTGCAATGATTTTAGAGATATCAACAAGGCTTGTCCTAAGGATGACTTCCCTTTGCCTAACATAGACATGATAGTTGACATGACAACAGGATATGAGATGTTGTCCCTTATGGATGGATTCTCAAGATATAACCAGATCAGAATTGCCACTGAAGATCAACCTAAGACAACCTTCACTTTTCCATGGGGAACGCATTGCTGGAATTTTATGCCCTTCGGACTCAAGAATGCAGGAGCAACCTATCAACGTGCCATGCCTACTATCTTTCATGATCTAGTACACACTTGTATGGAGGACTATGTCGATGACCTTATTGTAAAATCCAAGACACGGGCCGAACATTTACATGTTTTAGATAGGGTATTTTAGAGGCTCGAGAAGTATAATGTGAGACTCAATCCAAAGAAATGTATGTTTGGAGTCAAGTCAGGAAAACTGTTAGGTTATATCATTTCTAGATGAGGCATTGAAGTAGATCCTGCTAAGGTGAAAGCAATCATGGACATGCCACCACCCAACAATCTCAGTCAACTAAGGACATTACAGGGAAGGTTGTAATCTATCAGAAGATTTATAGTGTAGCTAGCAGATAAGACACACCCTTTTCAACATCTACTTAAGAAAGGAGTCCCCTTTGCATGGACACCTAGGTGTGAAGAGGCTTTTCAACTAATTAAAGTATATTTACTTACACCACCTGTATTAATGCCACCTGTTGAAGGAAGACCATTGATTCTTTATATCACAGCAACCCATTCATCACTCAGAGCATTGCTTGCACAAAATGACGATGAAGGTCATGAAAGGGCAGTCTATTATATCAGCCGGACTTTGGTTGGTTATGAGCTCAACTATAGTAACATTGAACGTGCCTGTCTTGCAGTAGTATTTGCTACCCAAAAACTGAGGCACTACATGTTAAACCATCAAACAATGTTGATTGCCAAAATAGATCCTCTGAAATATCTTCTTAGCAAGGCAACATTAACAGGGTGACTGGCCAAGTGGGTTATGATACTTAGTGAGTATGATATACAGTATGTAGAAAGAAAGGCTATTAAAGGACAGGTCATTGCTGATCAGTTAGCTGATGCACCCATACAGGCAGATCACCCATTAGTTGCAGACTTTCCTAATGAGTTCATATTCACATTTGACCCAAACATAACATGGAAACTGTACTTTGATGGTTCACATACAAATCATGGTTCAGGGGCTGGGATACTGTTTATCACACCACAAGGTGATTCCATCCCTAAGTCATTCAGGATTGCATTTCCATGCACTAACAACATGGCAGAGTATGAAGCTCTAGTGACAGGGTTACGCATGGCAGTCAAGTGGAAAATTAAGGTTTTATAGGTTTATGGTGATTCTCAACTAGTAATCAGACAGGTCAATGATGATTATGAGACTAAGGATGAGAAGCTTACTCCATACAAGCGCATGGAAAATAGTTTTAAAAAGTACTTTGACAAAGTCAAATTTCATCAAATACCTCATGTTTTAAATAGGGCAGCAGACGCTATGGCAACAATTGCATCACTTCTTGACATTCCTAACAACGTGCCTAAGTTTGATTTCTTGGTAGAACAACTTTTGATCCCAGCCTATGATATCCCAGATTCTGAAATGGTGTGTGACATTGTTGGTCCCGATTCCCCATGGTACAAAGAAATATATGATTACCTTCATGCTGAAGTCATACCCATTGGCCTATCCAATAACCAACGTAGAACATTCCTCCGCAAGTCAGCCAAATACACCATCGTCGGAGACACCCTATATAGATGTGCCTTAGATAATACCCTACTGAGATGTCTTGATTCTACTGAAGCACAATAAACCTTGCGTGGGGTGCATGAGGGTATATGTGGTTCACATTCTAGCGGTCCTACCTTAGCCAAAAAGATTATGAGACTGGGTTATTATTGGCCTACTATGGAAAAAGACTCATATGTCTTTGTAACAAAATGTCGCCAATGCCAAGTTCATGGAGATTTGATACATGCCCCAGCACAGGAGCTTCGTCCTATCATGTCACCATGGCCCTGTGCCCAATGGGGACTCGACCTCATAGGTAAGATTCACCCCACATCATCTAATGGACACAAGTTCATTATCACTGCCACTGAGTACTTTACGAAGTGGATTGAAGCCATTCCTATGACATACATTACCGGCACACAAATTTCTAGATTTATCCTAAATTATATCATTTGTCAGTATGGTGTCCCTCAGTCCATAATCACTGACAATGGCCGCCCATTTAAGAACCAAGAATTCTACCACTTGTGTGATCAATTTCATATCCAACATCACTTTTCCACCCCATACTACCCACAAGGTAACGGCCAAGCAGAGGCATCTAACAAGACCATCATTAGAATCCTCAAGAAGACTATCGATGATGCTGGTCGTGACTGGCATTTACAGCTCAACCCTGCCTTATGGGCTTATCATACAAGTATCTATACTCCCACTAGTGCTACCCCATATTCACTTGTCTTTGGATTTGAAGCAATTTTACCTATTGAGGTCGAGATTCCTTCCCTAAGGGTATCCCTAAAAGGCCATATTGATGATGAAGAGTACCGAGTGTTGAGACTCCATGAGCTAGAATTTTTAGATGAGCGAAGATAGAAGGCACTAGACCATCTTTAAGCATACGAGAATCGCCTTCGCCATAGCTATAATAGGAGGGTTTTGAATAGGAACTTTGACATTGGTGACCTGGTTTTAATGGAGAACCCAAAGAATCAAGCAGAAAGAGACAAACCAGGAAAGTTTGAACCTAATTGGTTAGGACCTTATGTTGTCACTGAAGCTTTTGGATCAGGAGCGTATCAACTGTCTACCCCTAAAGGCGAACCATTGTCCTCACCAATCAATAGTATGCATCTGAAAAAGTTCTACGCATAGCTTCTGGGAGTCCTTTGTCTTATTTAGCAAAAATACAAAAAAAAACAAAAAAATAAAAAAAAATTGTTATCAAGGTGAAAACCTGGCAAACAGGCGTCTTGGTAACACCAAAAAAATTAGATAATATGAAAAATAGTAAAGACAAATCATTCGTCCACTGGTGAAAACCACTTCGGTGGCGCCTTGGATAGGTACCATGGTGAAAACCTGGCAAACAGGCGCCATGTGTACTCAACTTTGCTCCTTTGTCTACTATTATTCTACTACCTTGTACATAGTCCACTTTCCCTATACATAATACCTATCACTGTACATATCCCTTACTTTCCTGTCCATTGCTTGTATATATCATTCCTAATAAGTGGTAGTTTTTCCCATAACTTGGAACGATTGACATTGAGAGCATTTCATATCCCCCATCTTACCCTATTCATAGTCAGTTGGTCTTATACTCGACTAGGGGCAAACACTCGACATGTGTCATATTGGTTCTTACATTGGTTGTGTTGGAGACGTAACACCTGAGAAAACACAAAAACATCAGAAAACTTCAAAAATAAAAATAAAATCAAAACATTTCAAAAATCCAAAAAAAAATAGAGCTAGAGCGTCGACTTGTCGGGCGCTCTGCCGATGTGCCCCCGAGGCATTAGGTCAGTCAGTTTAGGTTTGTCTGTATAAATTCATGAGTCAATCCATATGTCTATATGACAAGGTCATTGGTCGGGTCGAACTACGAGGTCTCTGCGTGGACAACGTAGGCAAGGCCATCACATGATGAGCCCCTGAGGCCGCACTAGGTCAGTCCATTAGGGTTCATCACATTCACTTTCACACACATCTTCTATTTGTAGTCAATCTTGTCAGTCAAGTCAAGTCGAACTACGAGGTCTCTGCGTGTATAACGTAGGCAAGGCCATCAATCGATGAGCCCCCGAGGCCGCACTAGGTCAGTCCTTTAGGGTTTTTCATCACACACAGTCAATTGTCAACACGTCATATCAAGTCATGCAGTACTCTGGTGAACAAGTCAACAATGTCTCTGAGTCATATCAAACAACTTTCCAAACAAAACAATTCAAACAGATCAACCAACCGTCTGCTACAGGATGTGTCCTTCTTGGAAACAGACGTTATCAAAACAATCAACCTATGTCTTATTTAGGATGTGTCCTTCCTGCATAATCGACAAGGTCAAAACAATCAAACGTAGCCTTACACAGGTTATCACATCAACGACATCTGACTCAACGTCTTATATGATACATGTCTTTCTGAAACCAAGCTTTGTCATGCCTTATACAGATAGTCATAACATTGAAACCAGACTCACAGTCTTATCCGGTATGTGTATCTCCTGCAATCAGGCTCTACCAATCAAACAAACAAATCATGTTTTGGCAAATATTTTACTGGATTTTTGACTTTATGGCTTATTTATCTTATCATTTATCTTTGATTGATGACTGGGATTCATGTTACTAGCTTTCTCAAGGATGTCCCATGAAGGATTTAGAGAAGCAACGACGTATCAAGATTCTATTTTCTTTGACTGCTGTCTGTCGACTATCTTTTTCATTTTAATTTTTGAGTCATGTTTCTAGTTTCCTCAAGGATGTCCCATGAAGGATTTAGAGGAGCAATGACGTCTCATGACCTATCTTTTACTTTGATTGCTGTCTGTGGTTTGTCCTGACAAAAAGACTGGGGCAACTTGTGTCCTTAGTATGAGTTAATGACAATCCTTGTCTGCGACTGTCTGTTATTAGCAAGTGGATGATCTTGTACACCTTGATCTATGTCATATCACGGTGTTTTTCTCCATTTGTTTTAGTCCCGCACAATGATGATAAAGTGCAATTCCTTTTATGATACAGCAAAATATCGAAGATTCCTAATACTAACATCTATCTTTTGTCTTTCATTCTTGCTCCATCTTTCTTTCCACACTAACAATTCTTCTTTCTTGCATTATGACGGACTCCTGTGACACAAAACGGTGTACATCATCCTGCATCAACATACATGTTAGAAACATTCATACATATAGGCATATTTTACATCTGAATCACCATGGCATCATAGACAATAATCATTAAAAACTAATACATATTATAAGCATTTCATGTACAAATCAACTATAAATACGTGCATCACATTACATTTGTATAGCATCACATGTCGTCTACATCATACATATCACATCACATGGCATCGCATAATCATATAGAATTCACATCATATAGAATCATACATCACATAGAATCAACATTATCTCATTAATTGTATAAACATCATAAAGTACATACAATCATCCATCACATAGGCATGTCATAATAAACATCACATGTATAAATAAAAACTGCATAATCAATAAATAGAAATGCATATCATCGGAATTGCCGCCAAAATCATATATATATATATATATATATATCACTCAACCGTGTCACATAACAATGTCATAAGGTATCACAAATACATGGAAGCCCACAGGCTATCGGATCAAAATACAATGTCTCAAATGGATCTCAAGCAGTATCTCTATCCTGAGCTGCCACTGCCATCATGCCGAGAGTGTGGGGGAGAATGATGCTGGGACCTGACTGATCTCTGAGCCGTGGGAGGTCTGTCATATGGCCCTGCTCTACGTGGCTGATCCACTCCCTCTGTGCTCACTGTCCGTGTGTGGGTCCTGGTCTGGGACCTACTACTCTGTACCACTGAAAAATTGGGAGCCCGTCTCTCTAAGGGAACCTCTGCCTCATATAGATCTCGGTAGTATCTCTCCCTCTCGCTAGCTCTGACCAACTCTCTGGCAAATGCTATTGATGGTCCTGTACATAATGACCTGAGCTCTGTGAATCTCTGCTCGGTCTCCTGCCACCGGGCTACTGCCTGATCCCTCTCCATCAAAGCTTTGTCTCTCTCCACCCTGTAGGCATCTCTCTCTGCCATCAACACTCTCATCTGCTCCTCCAAGGAGGCAACCTGGGCTCATAACATATCAGTGTCAGGCACCTCTACCTCTGTCTCATCCTGATGGACTCGGTCTCTCCCATCCTCCTCCTCGTCTATCTCCTCCAGGATCTGATCCCTGATCTCTCTCTCATGATCATCATCCTCATCATCATCCTCCTGGTAGGCACCTAGCAATCCAAGGGCATCAATCTCTGCCTCCTCTCCAACTGCCTCCTCTCCAAATGCCTCCTCGGCCTCTCCCTCTGCCTCTGCTGGGATATCAGGGATGTCTGGGATCACTGCCTTGGCCGGCTGCTCGCCCTCACCACCTCTGGCCACATCTAGCATGGCCACATCCTCCTCTCCTCTTCCCTCCTCTTGGATCGGTGACAAGGCTGGTCCTCGTCCTCTCCGACCACGCCTCCCTCTCCTGCCTCCACGTCGGCCACCTTTGCCATCATCCCCTCCATCACCATGGCCTCCTCTGCCTCGCCTGCCTCTGGGACCTATCCCGCAAAGCTCTACTGGTGCTGGCTGCCCTGGGTCTGTCAAGGGAGTCAGCCTGTGTAATTCCCACCACTGATCATAAGCTGGAGTGGTCCCTGCATCTGCTGGTCCGTCCCTCCATCCCCATGGTTGTGCCTGTAAACCATCAATATCCGCCTCTGCAGTGGCGACTAGAATCTATAGCCCCCATAATAGGACCTCTCGTGATGACCTGGAAAACTCGACTCTCCCTCGAGGTACATCCTGTACCTCTCCAAACTGTCTTAGTACCTAGTCCGGCAACTGCCGCTCTATGATGTGCATATGGGACATTGTCCGTCCCACCAAATACTGTGTCTATCGACAAAATGGCAAATGCTCACCCTCATCTGACCACACCTCGCAGCCTAGGTACGATCTCCATGTAAACTCCTGCATCAGGTCTATATCGTGTCTGAAATAGCTTGTGTCTCCAATATGGTGCTGTGTGGTGGCTCCCACATACCGAAAGGTGTATGGCGCTCCATGAGCTAGATCTACTATCATAGGTGGTCTAAAAATAGCAATATGCTCCCATGCCCATACCATCAGGAGCGTGGTGCCGCAGCTCATCGACTGCACCTCTCTATAGGCAATGTCATGCAAGTGAAAGTATAACATCCCTAGCACACACGAACTCCAAGCATATACAACTCGGCGCTCCAGCATGCCCACTAGCATCTCACCCCATCCCACAGGGAATCTATGTCCTCGGCGGTCGGGTAGTACTATACCGCCTATCAAGGTCGCCACTAGACAGTCTAACTGTCTATACCTCTGGGCCAACACCTGCCATCTGATCTTAGAGTCGTCCACCCCTAGCTGTCTAACGTCAGCGTGGGGGTAGTATCTGCATATCTCAATTATACCCCTCTGGGTATCATAGACTACCCGTGTGCCTCTAATCGGCAGTCTCAGTATCCTATAAACATCCTCTAAAGTCACTGTAGCCTCTCCAGTCAGAAGATGGAACGACGATGTCTCTGAGTGCCACCGCTCACATAGTACTGTCAGCAATCCCCGATTTGCCCTAATCTAGGGCATATCGGTCACGTGCAACAAACCCAAATGCCATAGAGTCCATCGCTCGGCCGGCCGTAGGCTGTCTCTGAATTGAAATGTCATGGGTCTCGACTCACATGTGTAGATAGGGTCAAGTACAACCTGCAACAACATCATACATACCTCATGTTAGCCTGAATCATCTATTCTAATGCAACCTGACTGTTGTAACATAAAATGCAAATGCGTCGTTATTTTGCAAATGCGTTATTCTTTTACACATGCGTCGCTTTTCCACAAATGCGGTTTGAAAATTACATGTGTGTCATTATTAATCAAATGCGGTTAATAGAAATCAAATGCGTCATAAAACTATCATTTGCGTTGCATAATCTCAAATGCGTTTCTAAATCCACAAATGCAGTTATAACTATTCATATGCGTTTCAGGAAATCACATGCGTATTAAAATAAACAAATGCGTCTATGAATATGCACATGCGTTGCAAAATTTCAAATGCGTAACAAAATAAACACATGCGTTTATTCGCTAAACACTAATCTAACTGACCGGCGTTAAAATGCAAATGCGGCTTTTCGCAGACACATGCGTCGTTCGCGCATACACATGTGGTGCAAAATAAAAAAGCGACGCATAACTTAAAATGCAATAAATGTCTAAAAATACGCGCAAATTAAAAATTTTCAAAAGGTAAGTTTTAGGTCCATACCGGGGGGTCTGCGCCGGCTGGTCTCTGGAATGTCTGGATCCTGTATGCACGATGATGGGTGGCTGGAACTGGAGACATCCTCGCTGAAAGTCAGAGCAAATTTTGAAATCTCTAAGCTAGGTGGGTGCAAATGAATAGTTTTTCACCCCAATTCCAATATATACCTAGGGCTTAGGTGGCATTTCTTTCCTACTGGCCATGTAAACTTCCATTTTCTATTATCCCGTACCCGTCCCTCCCGTTTCCGAACCCAATTCCTTCAACTGCATTACATTTATGCCTATCTACTGGACTAATCGGGCGCATTTCCAAATTTTTCTGAACATTTCAAAAATTTGTCAAATTTCCTGAGGGGGCATACCTTCACCTATTCTAATCTAGAGCACTACTAGGGCATATTTTTTATCGACTTTCTTTGACACAAAGCCGAAACGACATTGTATCAAAGAGGGGCAAATGTAGACACCGAAATCTGGTTTAAGCCTGCGACTTCCATATTCTGCATAATTCGTATTATTCATGGTCATGATTAAATAATGTCAATTATTTAATTATTCATCTTAACATTAATTCATCTATTAATTAAATAATCTCAATTATTTAATTAATTCACTTTTCTTCATTTCTTCTAATTAATTAAATAAACACTTGTTATTTAATTATCTTACTAATTAACCTTATTCTTCCGGTTAAATTAAATAAATCATTATTTAATTTATTCTTTATCATATTTCAACTATAATTAAATAAATTCTTAATTTATTTAATTATTCATTTAAAATCCCTTCATCACTTAATTAAATAAATATTATTTATTTAATTATTCTTCAAATATCGAGTCTTGAATTAAATGAATTATTTAATTCATTAATTCTATTTTAACGCATTCTTCTATATTTTAGATAATTATTTGAGTTATCTAAGTATTCACTTTTACTCGACTCGACATCTATTTTAATCGTTCAGTTAACTATTCATTTGATGTCTGAGTGGCATTCTCGAGTAATCTCCTCGTCTAACCATTCAATCGTCCAGTTCTAATTCATTTGCGTGCACATGCATATTAATTAAATATTATTATTTAATTAATTAAGTGTTGTGTGTGCGTTCGAATAGAGAGTTGCTTTAATCAATCTTCATCTTTGTCATGCAAAGATATTTCTTATGTTTTCGAATGTCGAACTGAAAATTAAATCATTTATTTAATCTTTAATTCTATTTCTAATTTGAATCACTCATGTCATCACTGTCAGTTAATAGAATGCATGTCTAATCACTCAATCTCAATCGTTCGTTAATCTTTCGATCTTGGCCTGTCATTTGAATAATCAATTTTCTATAAATTGATTTGTCATTCTTTATTCCAATCTCTCTCACGAATTTTGTAACTTTGGAGAGAACTTTGTCTTGAATCTTCAATATTTTGCTAATCTTTATCAATAGGCTATACTTGCACAAACTTGAAAATTTTAGGGCAATTATACTACACAAGCAAAATGGAGAAGGGCAATCGAGATGAATCATGGAAATACATTTGGAATTGGTGAGATTGTTCTAGTTTTTAATTACGTTTTTACTTTCCCATGTTCTTTGTTGCTTAACGAATGAATTTGCATTTTAGATTTAGTATTGTATGCATGTGTGCTTCTAACGATCTTCTTTGTTATCTATTGTGCAAAGCTTTTATTTGGCGTTACAGTAGGTTCTATATCTCAACCCTTCACCTAAGGCTGTCCCTCTCATCAAAACCAAACCCCTATTCTTGTCGTTTGTTGACTGGGGAAATTGGTCAAGGAAATCATCATATAGATTCCTCTGCATGTAGTCAATATGGCCAGAATGATGTTTTGTTGGCGGCATTTTAAACAACTTGGGCTTCTCAGAAAATCAAATTGTGAACAGACTAGTGCTACTCAAAACGAAAACACAGTAGAATTTGCAATTTCCCACAATTCAAGAGAGATAGTAACCCTAAAATCTTAATTCAGAAAAACCCTGATCAACACAGCAAAGCTTTTTGCAAGAAACACATTCGGACAGAACAGTGATGAAGAAAATAACTCACATAAATTCGCGTTCTGCAGAAAATCAAACTCTTGCCAAATTGCTTTTGAAAGCTCTATCTCTGGCTCTGGACTACTTTGAAGATGCTTGAATGCCTTAGTGGTGAAAGTAGTCTGCAATTAAACACTTGAACTTTATGAACATTTCCAATAGACGTCTCATCTGCCATTAAAGCCTACTTGAATACAATGCCAACGCCTTCAATTGTATTTGACGCAGATTTAAATCTCCGTCGTCGATCTCTTGTTTCAGTCAGATCATCGAACGATCCTCCTTAAAAATGCTGACAACGCCTTCCACATCATTCCCATGGCCCACCATTATATGCAGCGCCAGTAAGATACATGTGGCGCTCGCCCACGATATCGTGATTGCTCAAGTTGGGATTGCGCGATAGCGGGCAACCGTTGATCTCTTCATCGGTGACCACGATCAAGTAAAACAAGGGACAGTCTTAAGGCCTATTCGCTAAGCAGCTTTTTCATCAAGATTAAAACAGCGCCGTTGATTATAAACATGTGCACTGCTCAGGCGATTTAGTAACCCACTTGATAACACACTAAAGTCCTATGCATTTATTAAATCATTTTATTTTCTTTTAGGACATCAGCAACCTGGGACACGTGGCAATCGCCCACGATATCGCAATGGCTCAAGTTGGGATCGCGACATGGTGGGGAGCGGTCAGGATGTATCTGCGAGGAGATCAACAACCATCAAATAACCCTGCAAAACATTAAACATTACTTAGGAGGAAAAACCCGAGGAAGGGGATGCGGCTTAGGGCAATGATGGTTCGATGACATAAGGTTGTTTTAAAAACATACGGCACAAACCCGACTCATACTTTGGTAAATAAAAGGAGGCCAACAATTAAATATTTATCATTTTATTAAAAGGGGCCAGGCCTTAGACGAGTTAATGAGACATAGGTTGTTTTCTTTTTTAAAAACCTTCTCCAAAAAGTAACGATAGAATAGACCCATACCAAAGACAGAAAACCAAGGGTTTATGAAAGAAAAGTAATAACTCCAGCCCTAGGCACCACTCAGATAAACAAGACCAGCCAATAATAAAAGAAATCCCTGATGTAAATTCACTGCCTTGTCTATGTTATTGCTTACTATTATGCTTTGGAAGATTTTTTTCAAGCATTCATAGCTTGTTTGAAAGCACCTGTTTGAGGTTTTTACTTTTTAGTCATAGCATGAAGGCGTTGAACTGTTTGATAAAATGCTTTGGTAGACATGTATGAAAAATGTGGTAGAATAGAAAAGGGAGTGAACTATTTGAAAAAATGCTTCAAAAAAATGTGGTCTCATGGTGATGGAATGCCATAACGAATGCCATGACAAGAAAATTTCTATGGATCATCGCGGCATTCCATCACCAAGGAGACCAATATTTTGAGGCATTTTTGAAACAGCTCACTACCTTGTCTATGCTATTGCTTAATATTATGCTTTGATAGATTTTTCCAAGCCATCCATAGCTTGTTTAAAAGCACCTATTTTAGACTTTAATATAGCAGCAAGGCAAATGAACTGCTTTGATAAAATGCTTTGGTAGATATGCAGGGTCAGTATACAAGGCAAGTTGAACTGCTGAAATAAGTCTCAAAGAAATGTAATTTCATGGTGATGGAATGCCATGATGAATGCCGACAAGGAAATTGCTATGGATTGTCATGGCATTCCACCGCCATGAGACCACATTTCTTTAGGCATTTTTTTCAAACAGTTCATTCCCTTGTCTATGCTATTGCTTACTATTATGCTATGATAGATTTTTCCTAAGCATCCATAGCTTGTTCGAAAGCACTTGTTTTAGGCTTTTAGCCATAGCAAGAGATGAAAAATGTGGTAAAGATAGAAAATAGTGAACTATCGAAAAATGCTTCAAAAATGTGGTCTCATGGTGATGGAATGCCATAATGAATGCCATGACAAGCAAATTGTTATGGATTGTCATGGCATTCCATCACCATGAGACCACATTTCTTTGAGGCAATTTTGAAATAGTTCACTGGCCTTGTATATGCTATTGCTTACTATTATGCTTTTGATATATTTTTTCCAAGCATCCATAGCTTGTCTGGAAACACCTATTTTAGGCTTTATCCATAGCAAAGAAGGTAGTGAATAGCTTTGATAAAATGCTTTGCAGACATGTCCTAAAAATGTGGTAGCATAGACAACTCGCCACCATCCGAGCATTTATGTAGTTGTAGTATGTTTTGTGCAATGTAATGTTTATATGAATATAACCAACAAATATCTATTTTCTATAATTCATGGATTGAACTCAGATTTTATATGCCTCTCAATGTCCGTGACTATGGAAATGCCATTAATTTTTTTTAAAAAGTAGTATGCTATGTGTGATACTAATAACAATGTAATTATATACTGATTACTCTTTCTTTTTTACATAATCTAACGTATTTCAAACTTTTCATAAGCTGCCTGACACATCAAAGGCAACAAAGGAAAGACTAGAAAAACATGGGTAGCACAAACTTGGCTCTCGTGGTTATATGAAATTAGCCACACGAATTGTAAGTATCAATAAATGAAATATTGTATGCAAATAATAAATTGAAAACAATTTTGGTTTTATCACACCATAGAAGCAAAATTCATGATCTTCTCAAGAAAAATGTAGGCCTCAATTCAACAAAGTTCCCAATAAGAGGACCTGAAGATTGCCTTCCAGCAAGGCTATGGAGCCGTGGCTGAATGCCTAAGAGTCTTGACTGGGCAAACAAAATCTTCCATTGCATCCGACACGCAGGTAAATAAACTCAATAAAGTTTATTAAAAATTGAATACTTGTGCAATCTATTCAATATTAATTTCCACCATAAAGTAATTACATGCTTATTTGTTTTAAACACTCAAGCAATGCTAATACATACTACACATGACATTGGAATGCAGCCTGGTGAGGTTGGAGCAAAACGTGCAGATGAAGGTCATGGTGTGCATCCCGGTACTTTAGAGCATGTAGAGTGTGATCAACATGTTGAGCATGATCAGGCTAGAGAAGATCAGGAATATGATGTGGCCCCATCAGGTAAAGACCACTCTAAAAGTTCTTTTAAACATATTTAATTGCAATTCTGTATTAATTAATGTAACCTTTCATGTTTCAACTTTAGAGCATGTAGACCATGATCAACATGTTCAGCATGATCAGCTAGAGAAGATCAGGAACATGATGTGGCCCCATCCGGTAAAGAGGACCACCCTCATGTTCTCTTAAACATATTTAATTTCAATTGGTGTATTAATTAATGTAACCTTTCATGTTTCAACTGCAGATCAGGATTTAGAGCATGTTCAACATGTTGAGCATGAGTCTATAACAAAAGTTCAGGAACATGATGTGGACCCATCAGGTAAAGAGAACCACTCTAATGTTCTTTCAATTAATCAAATACTTGTAACAATAATAATAAAACATATTAGTTTAACATTTCTTTCTTATTGCAGCAAATCCCCCCTTGAAGCGGCGTCCACGTCATGAGTAGATGACTACGCGTACATTAAGATCACAAGGAGAGGGCAGAACAACTAAAGGGGGGACAAATATTGATTTAGAAAATGATACTCCACTTCAGCTTTATGTAGCTTTGAAAAAGAAACAAAAAAAAAAGTGATTGTAATCATATCATGACAACCATAATTTTGATAATATGTAAAAACTGAAAGAATGATTATTACATGTTAATGAATGAATGTGAATATGTTAATTAATGAATGTTATATGTTAATGAATGAATGTTATATGTTATTAATGGATGAATGAATGAATGTTATATGTTATTAATGGATGAATCAATGATTAATGTTATATGATTGGGTATGGGGAATTGAGAGTGATGTGAGGGGAGGAGGGGGGCGCCCAAATGAGCTTCCACTGTCACGTGGTTGACCTTGTTAAGTAGAGAATATTAAACTATACTCAAAACAAAGAGAAGCTCAATAAGGTAATGCACTTTTCAATATAAGAAATGCATCATTTGAAGCATCAAACCAATATGTAGTCTGTATGTATGATCAGTCATCAGTCTCCGCAATGGTACATTTCCACGAATATATAATATATATATATATTTTTTTAAAATTTTGCTTCTTTGTTGCAATTTCGACGATACCAACCGACGAATCAAAAGAAAGCCTCGACGAAGTTGCTATAGCTGCGACGATGATTTCGTCGTAACTCACTACCCATTTTGTCGCCCTTCTGACGATATTTCTGCGTTGCCACCATGCTACTCTTTGTCACTTTCGTCAAACTTTTGATGAACTTTTAGTGTTCTTCCGACGCTACTACTTACCTATTTCGTCGCACATTCGACAAACGTTTGGTGTTCTTTCGACGCTACTACTTTAGTATTTCGTCGCTATTTTGAAAAACTTTCCATGTTTCTAGGCTAATGCTTGCCCATTTCGTCGAACCGACGATGAACTTCTGGTGTAATTCGTCAGTGGATAAACAAAGGTTTCGTCGATTTTCTAAAAAAATCCTGAGGTATTTCACAATGCTTCCGACTGACGATTCTTCACCGTTATTTTGACGTTTAATTTGTCGTCGGCCTTGCGACGAAAAAATAGCGACGAAATTTTTTTTGCCATTGCGTCGCTCTTTTGACAGTGATTTGTCAAACGACCGACGAACGACCGTCGGAAAATGGTTTCAAATCCTGTAGTTTCATGAATAAAGATATCAAACATTATCCACTCAAGGAAGCAAGTTAGACAGAACAATATAATTCAGAGTTAACGGAGCAACAAATTTAAATAACATCATCTGTAGTGATTGTTTATCAGAGAATGCATTCTAAACAAGAGCTCTCAGAAAAGGCAGAATCAAGGCATGAAGGTACTACTTCCACTATACTGGGGGAAACTATGTCTCAAGAAAACATCAAAATAGGGAGCACAAAGAATCCTTATGATGAAACCAATGTCAATACTACAACCATCCACGTCATGAATCTTCATCCACTCATCACCCCATCCAAAAATTGAGACCAACATCAAAAGAAAGAATTGAATCAAAGGATGAAGAATGTTATGAAAGAAAAAGAAGAAAAGCATGATGGACAAATAAAATACATATGGATACCAAAGAATACAAAGAAAGATCATCCCTATCAAACTCCATTAGTCAAAGAAACTATGGGGAAAAATAAAAAAAGGGAAAATTATCCATGAAAGATGTCCACAAAAGAAAAGCAGGCCTTTCAAGCAATGTACAAAGCATATCAAGCTATTGCTCCTAATTCCATGCACACTTCTGTATCAACCCATTGTTGGTCATCTTCCCAAGTTTGGAGAGTTAAAGGTTCCAAACTGTCAACCAATCCATCTTTTATCCCTAAACACACTCCATCCATGCACAAAGACAAAGTTAACTCCAGTATCGATGAAGTAGATTAGGAATCTCAAAAATTGTATACAAGTGCACGTATCTTAGCAAAGAAAATTCTTCAAGTAGGATATCGATCGAACATTATGATAGGGGCATCTACATCAACCATACCTTGTGATTTAGCATGAGCTTAAAATCTTTCAAAAAAATTAGAAAATATATATATATATGAAAATCCAAAAATAATAGAAAAATGATTAAAAATAGTAAAGAAAAAAATTGTCCTCTAGTGAAAACCGCATGGGTGGCGCTTTGGGCAAGACCGTGATGAAAACCTGGCAAACAGGCATCATGTGTGGAATTGAGCATCTACGTGCACCAGCCCAGGTGAAAGAATCTCATCCCATTCCTAATAAATTGAGCATTCCATCCATCTTATCCATAATATATCCATTCATCCATAAACCATAGATCCAATCCATTTTCATCCATCTACATCCATCATCCAAGTTTGCTTGATCTTGATGAGAGTTTGTGGCACACTTTACACTTGCTTATGGTAAACATCTTGACATGGTTTGTTTTCACTGATCCTATCCTACCCAACACTATCTGAGTCATGAAGCATTATCCAAATGAGCATCATTTATCTGAAAACCTTATTTTATCACAAAATAATCTTTGGCATCCTTTGCGTGCTTACCATATCCATCCATCCATACATCTATCCAAGCATCCACCCATTGTAGTCCTTACATTGCTAGACATTGGGGGCAGATACATCTTGATTTGATAATAAATCTTGGTCTATGTCCTCCAATTTATGTGGTGATTTGAACGTTGGAAAACATGAAATAAAACTGGTCAAAGCATTTGTGATCCAAAATCCAAATCACTACCCCATGGCATATTTTGACAAGATGAAACTCCTCATCAAGCTTCATCTTTCATCTTTCATCAATCCCAATAATCACTATCAGTCGCATCTAATTTACACTTCAAACATCACGTCAAATCATTTAAAGAACTTTTGTTCCAAACTAAGCTTCAACAATCATGATCAATCAAATCCAATCAAGAAATCATCATCTCAGGATATGCTTGTGTTGCTTAACACTATCCTTGCATTGTTGTGCATCCTCAACAATGTTATCATCATTAATCCTTGCATTGTTGTGCATCCTCAACAATGTTGTCATCATCAATCTGATCGACATCTCAATCCTTGTGTTTCTTAACACTATCCTTGCATTGTTGTGTATCCTCAACAATGTTATCATCATCAATCCGATCGACATCTCAATCCTTGTGTTGCTTAAGACTATCCTTGCATTGTTGTGCATCCTCAACAATGTTATCATCATCAAATCCTTACATTGTTGTGTATCCTCGATAATGTTATCATCATCATCAATCCATCGATTCGATCAATCAACCCTAGCTTGCTTTTCACCAAAAAATCCCAAACAGAGCACTGATATCATCACGCATATCCATATCCAAATCGTCAAAATCATATCAGAATCCAAAAACACTCAAAAAATTTAGAAAAACATCAAAAACATGGAATCTGAACTACGTTGTCTCTAAGCTTAAACGTAGGCAAGGCTCATCTTTGATAATCTCTCGAGACATAAAAATAAAAATAAATTCATAAAAACACAAAATCCAAAAACATCCATAAAATCTCACAAAATCCAAAAACATTGGATAAATCAAAAATCAAAACATTTGTAAAATCTTGAAAATACCAAAAACAGCCTCAAAACATTGTAAAACATCAAAAACATCCAAATATTTGAAAAAATCCATCCATATCATCTCGCTTTCACCCACAATAATCAATCATCCATGATAAACTAATCGTCACCTTCATCCTTTGGCAAAATAAATAGAAACAAGCATAGAAATAAGCAAAAGCAAGCTTCAATCGTAAAATCAAAATCAAAGCAAAAGACCTTTAAAACAAAAAATCAAACTCTTGATCATTCACGAACATGTCAATCAACCTTATATCAACATCCTATCAATCAACTTATCAAACCATCATCATCCTATACAATGCATGTCCTAGGATATATCGCTCTGACAATGGACATCATTTTGGATATCACTTTGGATACTTATCCTATCAAAACACATCCCTTTGGCTCAAGGTATGAAGAAAATTGGCTTGTTTGCATACTTGATCTTTTCTTTTGATTTATCTTATTGCGCTCATTCCAAGGACCTCTTGATGATATCCAAACAAAGGATTTAGAGAGAAAGGAATGGGACAACAATTATTATCTTTTGTCTATTGTGTTTGTTGGACGTTCTTGTAAAATAACTTGGAAAATACTTGCTTTGTTAGGTACATCCTAGCAAGGTTTCCGTATGTCAAGTGTGAACAAGAATAATCCTATCTGCTTGTTGAGTCAAAGTCCATCACACTAGGTACAATGCCATCCTGGTTCTTTATACCTTGATGCATCGTATCTATGTGTGTTATCAAAAATAAGGTGAGTAGCCCTTTTAAAATCCCAATCCTTGATAATTGAAACATCATCTATCATCATGATCATCTCTAATAAAGTCTCATCAGATCAGATACTTGTTGGATCCTCTTGTCATCATCTAATTTCTTCTTTTCTGCACTAACATCGCGCCATGAATAGTTAATCATCATCACCAATGCATCCATCACGCATCCATCTTGCATCCACAAACCATTAGCATACCACATATCATTCATATCATACATAATAGGAAACACCGATCATTTCACATGCCTTGCATTTGCATCATCATCATAATATAGATCTGTTAGTCTAAGCAACTCATAAAATCATACATCTGCATAAATCATCCATTGCATAATCAAAGCATATCGCACGATCCATCTCATCCATCATCACATCATATCATCATTTAAGTTGTTTAGGATAATATAGATTGACTATTCTAAGCATCTTAAAACCATCTCATTTGCATCATCATCCATAACCATCCATTTTGAATCTCTTTATCGTGAGATCAACTCTCAAATTGAATCTTTTCGCTCGATCTCTTGAGGGAGCAATGTACCAGTGTACTTTCCGCTGGGGCATCCAAAAAATTAGAAATTTTTTGAATTTTGATCGTGGAAATTTTATTCTTTGAACCAATGTAACAAGTACATTACTTCAAAGAGGGGAAAAATGTAGACACGCAAAATTGACATCATGCATTTGATTAGGTCATATTCATCCATTCATTGAATAAATCAAGTTTATTTATCAATCTCCTAAAGTCACCAACTTATATTAAATAAATCAACTTGATCCTAACATCACCCTCCTTTTAATTAAATAAATCAAGCCTTTTATTTAATTAAATCTAGAATCACCTTTCATCCCCTTTTGATTTAAATAAATCAAAATATTCAAGTCAAAGGGGTCAAAGCATCTAATCATCATTAAGTTAATCTAATCCCGATTAATCTAATCTAATGCATGTCACATCCTCAAGCTTTTCCCACTTGTACCCATAAATCATTTTAATTCATTTATAAAATCAACATTTTCCATCAACATGGCATTTTTGAGGAATATTCCCTCAAGTCTGAATTCAAAAACAAGTGGACATGTACACCCAACAAAGCATTTATGATTCCTTACATGTCTCTTACATGTCCCTTGCACAAGTCAAACTTAGCATTTACTCTCAAATTCAAATTTGAAATATCTGTCTCTTTGGAACATTGACCAAAATGTGCTCATCCTCCAACCACTCACAAGTTGACAAGTGGCCTCTTTTCATTGGTTTGTTTTTCATCCCACATTGCTCTCTCATAAGCATTCTTTCAACTTGAGAATCTTTAAATAGAGATCATCTCCATTAGTTTAATCCTCCACAATCATTCATATAGAGTCACTCTCTTTAGGAGAACTAATTTTTCCCACCATCACTCCATCTTCAAGGCATTTCATCATTTAGCTCATCTATCAAGGATTGGGAAAGGGCTATTTTCCACAATAGCACCAATCCACTATGAGATATAATTTTTTTCATGTTTTATTATATGCTTTCAATTTATCTATCTAAATCTTTGTTGCTTTGATTGCATTATTAGCATGTAGAGTTATTTCATAGGGATGTTGATTGTTGGTTTTGTTTTAAAGTACTGATCATGCTTTGTGTGTGTTAGGATTTTAACCAAAATGCAGAATTTGACATCTACAAAAGCCATAGAATTTTTTTTTTTTTAAAAAAAACATCACACAATGTCTTGAGAAAATCCAAAAACATCGACAAACTTCAAAAAGGAAAAAAAATCAAAACATGTCAAAAATCCAAAAATGGAGTCAGTGTCAGTCGCACTTGTTAGTCTTTGTCATTTGTCGAAGTACGTTGGCTCTGCGACTAGACGTAGGCAAGGCCATTTGTGGATGTGCCCCCGAGGCTTTAGGTTAGTCCATTTAGTTTAGTTTGTATAAAATCATGACTCAATCCATATGTCTATATGACAAGGCCATTGATCATGTCGAACTACGAGGTTTCTGCATCTATAACATAGGCAAGGCCATCAAGTGATGAGCCCCTGAGGCTGCACTAGGTCAATCCATTAGGTTTTGTCACATTCACTATCACACATGTCTTCTATTTGTAGTCAGTCTTGTCAACCAAAGTCAAGTCGAACTACAAGGTCTTTGTGTGTATAACATAGGTAAGGCCATGAATTGATAAGCCCCTGAGGCTGCACTAGGTCAGTCCTTTAGGGTTTGTCATCACACAGAGTCAATTGTCCACACATCATATCAAGTCATGCATAAATCTGGTGAACAAGTCAGCAATGTCTCTAGATCAAATCAAAGAAATTTCCAAAGACAAAAATCAAAACAAATCAACTAATGTTTGCTATAGGATGTGTCCTTCTTGGAGACAAACATCATCAAAGCAATCGAACTCTATCTTATTCAGGATGAGTCCTTCTTCAATATTGATATCAACAAAACAATCTATGTCTTATACAGGATGATTCCTTCCTGCATATTGACATTGTCAATCAAATCAACATAGCCTTATATAGGTTATTACATCAACGACATTTGAATCAGTGTCTTACACGATACATGTCTTTCTGAAACCAAGCTTTTTCATGCCTTATACAGATGGTCATAAAATCGAAACCAGACTCAAGATCTTATATGATACGTGTATCTTCTGAAATCAAGCTTTATCAATCAATCCTTTTATCTATCAAAACAAATCAAACAAATAGATCAAGTTTTGGAAAATATTTTACTGGATTTTTGACTTTATGGCTTATTTATCTTATCATTTTATTTGACTTTATGACTAGGAATTATGATGCTAGCTTTCTCTAGGATGTCCCATGAAGGATTTAGAGAAGCAACGATGTATCAGAATTCTGTTTTCTTTGACTGTTGTTTGTCGATTGTCTTTTAAATTTGATTTTGAGTCATGTTACTAGTGTCCTCAAGGATGTCCCATGAAGGATTTAGAGGAGCGATGACATCTTATGACCTATCTTTATTTTTTTTGCTGTTTGTGGTTTGTCTTGACAAAAAGATTGGGGCAACATGTTCCCTTAGTATGAGTTAGGGACAATCCTTGTCTGTGTCTGTCTGTTGTTAGCAAGTGGATGACCTTACACACCTTGATTTATGTCATATCATGGTGTTTTTCTCCATTTGTATTAGTCTCGCCCAATTATGATAAAGTGCAACACCTTTTGTGATACAATGAAACATCGAAGCTTGCTCATACTAACATCCATCTCATTTCTTTTATTACTTATCAATCTTTCTTTCCGCACTAACAATTCTTCCTTCTTGCATTATGACGAAGTCCTGTGACACAAAAAAATATAAATCATCTTGCATATACACATACATGTTAGAAAAATCAAAACATATAGGAATTTATCATATCTAGGACATCATGGTATAATAGACATTTACCATCATTGATTGCATATCATAAGCATTCCATGTACATAAAAAATGTAATTGCACACATCACATTACATCTGTATAGCATCACATGTAGAAAGCATTGTACATATAGCATCACATTGCATCTCATAATTATACATTTCATACATAACATCTATCGACATCATAAATATTAATACATACATCATCACATAGAATCAACATCACATCATAAGTTGCATAAACACATCATAAAGTAGATATGATCATCCATCGCATAGGCATCTCATATAAACATGACATGTATAAATAAACGACTACATAATCAATAAATAGAACTACATATCATGAGAATCGCTACCAAAATCATACATATATATTCCTCAAAAGTGTCACATCACAATGTCATAATGTATCATAAATATGGAAGCTCACAGGCTATATAATCATAATACAATGTCTCAGTACATATCAAGAAATGTCCCTATCCTGAACTACCACTACTATCATGGCTAGAGTGTGCGCGTGATTGATGCCGAGAACCTGATGCTGCTCAACACCCTCTGCGCTAACTATCTTGGAGTGGGTCCTAGTCTGGGACCTCTCACTGCGTGCCTTTGAAAAGCTCGGGGCCCGTCTCTCTAGAGGAACTGCTCTCTCATATAAATCTTGGTAATAAATGGCCCTCTCTCTGGCTCTAACTAACTCTCTAGCAAATGTAGCTGCCGGCCCAGTACATAGTGATCTAATCTTTGTGAATCTCCACTCGGTCTCCTACCTTTGAGCTATGGCCTGATCTCTATCCATGATGGCTCTATCCCTCTCCATCTGTAATACATCTCTCTCAGACATCATGACCCTCATTTGCTCCTCTAAAGATACAATCTGGGCACGAAGTGTAGCAGTATTGGGATCAACTGCCCCTATGTCAACCTATCTCACCCTCAACACACCATCATCCTCATCCTCCAACTCCTCTAAAATCCTATCCTGAATCCCTCACTCATGATCATCATCATCGTGATAGGCACCAAGCAAACCCAAGGCATCAATCTCCACCTCCTCTTTGTCTGCCTCCTCCTCTACATGAACCTCTGGAATGGCCTCCTTTGCGAGATGCTCCTCCTCTCTGTCAATCTCAACATGCACCTCCTCCCCACCTCTACCAATATCTAGCATGTGCACATCCTCCTCCTCTCATCCCTCCTCATGGATAGGTGATAATGGTGGCCCTTGTCCCCTCCATCCACACCTCCCTCTCCTACCACCTCGCCGACCACCTCCACCACCATCTCCATCATCACCAAGACCCCCTCCACCTCTCCGACCTCTGCCTCTGCCACGTCTGTCACACGGTCCTATCCCTCGTCACTCTATTAGCACAACCTGATCTGGATATGTAAGGGGAATCGGCCTATGCACAACCTACCACTAATCATATGCCTTGGTGGTACCTGGGTCTGCTACACCATCTCTCCATCCCCACTAAAATACTTGTAATGCATCAATATCTGCCTCGGCAGTAGCCACTGGAATCTCTGGACCCCATAGGGGAATCTCTCGCAAGGACCTCACAAACTCTACACGTCCTCTAGGCACATCGTATACCTCTCCAAACTGTCGCAATACACGATCTGGAAAATGTTGCTCGATAATATGGACATGTGAAATAGTCCACCCAATCAAGTATTGTGTCTGGAAGAAAAAAGGAAAATACTCATCCTCATCTGACCACTCTGCACATCCTAAGTATGCTCTCCATGTAAACTGTACCATAGTATCAATGGCATGTCTGAAATACCTGGTATCCCCCATATGGTGTTGAGTATTATCCCCCACATAACAGAAGGCATAAGGGGCTCCGTGTTGCACATCAACTATAACCAATGAATGAAAGATGGCAATGTGTTCCCATGCCCATACCATCAGGAGCATGGTACCACAACTCATAGAATGAGCCTCTCGATAGGCTATATCATGCAAATGAAAGTATAAAATGTTGAGCAGACAAGGACCCCAAGCATATACCTCCTGACGCTCTAACATACCTGCCAACATCTCCCCCCAACCCATAGGAAAACCATGACCTCGATGGTCAAGAAGTACTATACCACCTATCAATGTAAATAATAGACAGTCTAACTGCCTATACCTCTGTGCCAATACACACCATCTAATCTCATAATGATCAAAACCTAACCGTCTGATATTGGCATGAGGGTAGTATTTGCACATTTTAGCTAAACCCCTCTGGCTATCGTACCTCACCCTCGTGCCTCTAATAGGAAGTCTCAAAATTCTGTAGACGTCCTCTAAGGTAACTATCACCTCTCCAATAGGCAGGTGAAATGTGGAAGTCTCTGAGTTCCATCACTTGCACAATGCTGTTAGCAGACCTCGGTTTGACCAAATAGTGGGCATGTCTGTCACATGAAGAAGCCCCAAATTCCACAAGAATCATCTCTTCGCACTCTATAAACTATCTCAGAAGCGAAAACTTGATGGTCTCGACTCTCGCGTATACATAGTGTCCAAAACAACTTGCAATGACATTATACATATCTCATGTTAGAATCAATCACCTATCCCAGTGCAAAGTGACCAAATCAAATTCTATTCAAATGCATCATTATTTTGCAAATGCGTCATTCTTTTGCAAATATGTTGCAAAAAACCGAATGTGTAATTGAATTTCACAAATGTGTCATTATTCTTCACATGCGTCACTCTCAAATGAAAATGCGCTTGGGAAATAACAAATGCGATTACATATCAAATGCACCTTTTTTAATCAACGCAAAACAATATCATGCTAAATGCAAATGCGGAACTAAACTATCACATGCATTGAAAAATAAACAATTGCGGCTATTTTAAATACGAATGTGTTTCTATTTTGTACATGCGTGTAGATAAAATGCAAATGTGGTGAACTATATTTAACCCACATAAATAAAAAATGTAAATTTGTAGATGTGGCATTTCACATACAGATGTGTTGATTACACACCCACATGTGACTTTTCAACATAATGATGCATAAGAAAAATTGAAATTTAATGCACAAAAAAGGGCAAAAATCTAAAATTCAAAAGTTGAGATTAAGGTACATACTGGGGGGTCCACGTCGGCTGGCCACCTAAAGGTCTAGATCTTGTATGCTCGATGGTGGGTGTGCGGAATGGGAGACATCTTTGCTGAGGGTGCAAAGCAAAATTCTCAAATCTCAAAGCTAGGTGGGTAAAAATGAATGGGTTTTTACCCCATTTTCTATTTATACCTAGGGTTTTGGTGGCATTCCTTTTTATTGGCCTCGTCAACTTCCAATTTCAATCGACCCATACCTATCCTTAACACTTCCAACATCAATTCTGTCAACTCCACTATATTTTTGGCTATCCAATGGACTTATTGGGATTATTTCCTTTTTTTTTTGAAATTTTTTGAAATTTTTTCAATTTTTCCGAGGGGGCATACCCTTATCTGTTTTACACTGGGGCATTACTGGGGCATATTTTTATCGATATTCTTTGACACAACATCAAAATGACATTGTATCAAAGAGGGGAAAATGTAGACACCAAAATATGGTTTAAACCTGCGACTTCAATATTCTTCATAATTCTTATTCTTCATGGTCATGATTAAATAATCCTAATTATTTAACTAATTCACTTTAACTTTAATTCTTCTATTAATTAAATAATCTTAATTATTTAATTGATTCACATTTTCGTTATTCTATCTAATTAATTACATAAATGCTTTTTATTTCATTATGTTACTAATTAACCTTATCCTTCTTCTTGTCAAATAAAATTTATATTTAATTTACTATTTATCATACTTCAACTATAATTAAATAAATTCTTTATTTATTTAATTATCCATTTAATCCCTTCATCACTTAATTAAATAAATCTTATTTATTTAATTATTCTTCAAACATCAAATCTTGAATTAAATGAATTATTTAATTCATAAATCCTATTTTCACACATTCCTCTATATTTAGATGATTGTGCAAGTTACCTAAGTATTCACTTTGACTCGACTTGACATTTATTTAAATTGCTTAGTTAACTCAGGATTTAATATCTGAGTGGCTTTCTTGAGTAATCTCTTCGACATATCTTTCAGTCATCTAGTTATAACTCAATTACGTGTACATGCATATTAATTAGATATTTCTATTTAATTAATTAAATCTTGTGCATGCATTCAAACAAAGAGTTGCTTTAATCCATCTTTACCTTTGTCATGCAAAGACTATTCTTCAATTTTTGAATACCAAACTTGAAGATTAAATCATTTTTTTAATCTTTATTTCTATTTCTAATTTGTATCACTCATGTCACTACTAATAGTTATCAGAATGCATGTCTAATCTTTTAATCTCAATCATCTATTGATCTTTCAATCCTCTGTCATTTGAATGATCAATTTTCTATAAAATTTTCAGTCATTCATCATTCCAATCTCTCTCAAAATCATATGACTTCTAGAGCAATTATCTTGAATCTTCGATGTTTTGTCTTAATCACAACACTTAGGCCATGCTTGCACAAAATTTGAAAATTTAAGGGCAAGTACACTATACAAATGAAATGGAGAAGAGTAATGGAGGTTATTCAATGAAATTTATCATATTTTTGGTAAAATAGATTCTTTTAATGCATGTTGTTCTTAGCTTTCTTTTTTTCTTGATTATCTAAGATTTGAGGATTCATTAGTATGGTTTGAATAGATTAGATTTGAATTTACTAACTCTCTCGTGTGTTTTTCTCTGAGCTGCAGGAGATATTCATGGAGATTAGCTCTCCATGAATATAGGAACTACCTATCCTATAAATGTGTATGTAAATCATATTATGAGGAGAGAGTGGAATTGAAATATAATATTATTTTGTGTATTAAATTTTCTCCCATTTCTCTATTATTTTGGCGTGTCTATAGGCTAACAGACCATAATTTTCATGGAATATTACATCACAAAGAGCATACTTTTTTCTCACTAACATAACCATAGTCAAGTAGTTCTATAGATATCTTGAATCTCCAATACATTGTGATGTTCCATTAGAGAACCTTGCACATGTGGATGAACTGGAGAAAATGATCCTTTGTATGCCCCATATACATTCATTCATGCTCACATTACCAATACAAGTGATTCATGAGTGAAACCTAGGAAATAGGTTGTTCTATCTTTTGGGAGATAGAACTAGGGGTTTAGGACCGATTTCACTTCATTCAAGGGGGTGATCCCACAATAGTGGTTTACACTTTTTGGCCTAACTGGACACTGATATTTTTTTTTTTAACACAATCTCCACATTCAGGAACCTATAGCGATTGAACCGTAAGGAATTTGAAGATGATGTAAACTAGAGTCTTGTCATATTTTTT
>VDFB02130381.1:0-16329 GCA_007258455.2 Sequoia sempervirens | reverse complement strand
ATGTTCCATTCTTCTCGCTACGAATTTTGAAAATCCCTTTTGATTATTCTTATTTCAATCAAAATATATGTACATAATTCACATTCATGTGGCTATTAATTTCTATCTTTGTGAATGAAAGCAATGAATTTTTTGAATTTCTAAATGTCAGATTGACAAGATCATATTGGTGAGACTCCTTTGGTTCTTGGTCGATTTTTGTATCCTCTTGGCACTATAAGGAAAGCTTAGGTGCAGAACAAACTCTCCTAATGTCAAAACCTCAAGGAAGAATGCAGATAGGACTTTAAATTTTGTAATTATAGTTCAATAAGATACACATGAAAAGAATAACAAAATAGAGAAATAGACACATACACAATTGGACACTGTTAAGGGAGAAAAACCACCACACCAACAAAAGCCTCTTTGTATTACAGTAAGGAAAATTACATACAGAGTTCAAACTTAACTTTTTGATGCCAATTTACAGCAGTAACATTAATCTCACAATGCTCTCAGACATATACAATGAACCCACTTAGATCAATCTATGTTATATCGAGCAACTCTACTCAATCGAACTATTCACCATTGTTGACCATTTCAAAGAATAATTGTTTTCCTCACAATCTGTTCATCTTCCACATAGGAACAGTCACAATATTCCAACTGCCAATGGTTCACATTCCATTTCACTCATTGGTTCAAAATAGACCATGTCAGACAATCGTTCGGTCAAAATGTTCAAACAGAATTGCATTTCGATAAGACACTAGACCGTGTCTCCCTGATGCCAAAATTCCCAACTATCCTTATCAACAAGAGTCACCACCATCGGTAAGATTCATATCAAGTTCAAACCTGTCGTGTAGACTCACTCTATCGTCAAGAATTATATCAAGTTCAAACCTGTGAGCTAGACACACTCTATCACTAATACATCACATCAATATCCATCTCTTGCAGATTTATCGGCAAGAGTTTTGCTATCGCTAAGAGTTCACAGTGAACAAAAATCCATCGGCGAGACTCACTATATCGGCAAGACATCTGACCAATCTCCACTGCAGAACTATCGACAAGACCATCACTGTCGGTGAGACATCATACCGATGTTCAACACATGTAGCTCTATCGGGAAGACCATTGCTATCGGCAAGACATCATACCGAACACAAATCCATCAGCAAGAGAAACACCATCACCAAGAGTTCATATAGAAGTTATATACCCGTCGGCGATACCACAACCATTGGTAGGAGATCATACCAAATGAAAATCTATCGGTGAGACATCCACGGTCATTTAGAATCTTATTGATCCTTCATGTCACCCCGATGACAATCTTGTGTAAAACCATCGATGAGACATACTCTATCAGAATGAGTCACTTTGAAAGTTCATGCCTCTCCCCGATAATCACCAGGAACCAACCCATTAGCAAGAAATTTTCCATGATAGAATGAGATGGGAAACTCACAGTGATAACCAATGTCTTGCTGACGACTTCCATTGGAAAGATAGTTTCCAAGTCATGCCAATCTGAATTCTTCAAGATTTTAGAACACAACTGCTTGTCGATAAGACATTCTAAGGGTCTCACTAATTTTTCTCTTTCAGGAGTTTCATGTCAGTAAGTTTGAGGCACATTTTCCAACAATCTCCTTATAATTTGATGAAGATTCACTAACACCTCCGTGAGCATGACAAAACTACTAAAATTCATGGGCACTAAGCCCCATCAAATTGGCACACCACCTAAACTTGTCCGTGCTCACTGGCTTCGTCAATGCATCTGCAACATTTTACAGAGTATCCACTTTTTCTAAAGAGATCTTTCCATCCTCCACCATATCTCGTACAAAATGATATTGCACATCAATATGTTTCATACTAGCATGGAAAGTAGGATTTTTTGCCAAACAAATAGTACTCTGACTGTCACAGTATATTGTAATTATCCCTACATCAAACCCAATGTTAGAACACAAACATTTTAACCAAATTGCTTCTTTATAGGCGTGTGTTGCTACCATGTATTCTGCCTCTGTAGTGGACGAAGCGACTACAGTCTGCCGCTTACTCATCCAACTAACTGCACCACCATTCAATATGAAAACGTATCCACTGGTGGACCTCCTGCTGTCAATGTCCCCTTCCCAATCAGAATTTACATAACCATGAATGTTGAGAGTCCTCTATGATTCAACCAAGTTTCCATGGTAACACAGCAAAATCTAAAGTTCCCTTCAGACATCAAAACAATCTTTTCACAACATCCCAATGTGTCCTTCTAGGATTTTTCATATAACGACTAAGTACTCCCACTGCTTGGGCAATGTCTAGCCTTGTATAGACCATTGCATACATTAAACTGCCAACTGCACTAGCATAAGGCATTCTAGTCATGTCCTCTATCTTAGTAGGAGATTTTGGATAGTCTTCAACAGATAACTTCATTCCCTGCAAAACGGGAACAACTAGTTGCTTGCAGGTAGTCATACAAAATCTCTCCAGAATAGTATTAATATACTTACTCTGACTAAACCAAAGTTTTCTACTCTTCTTGTCCTCCTCGGGTTATTTCCATTCCCTTAATATGGCCCAGCTACAATTCAAGATCTTTCATTTCAAACTTTAGGTTAACTGAGATTTTAGATCAGAAATCATTGACTTACTATTGCCTATAAACAACATATCATCAACATAGAGAGCAATAATAAGAACTCGATCACTTTCAACTTTGTAATACACACAATGATCAAATTTTGATCTTACAAATTCCAATGACAAAAAAAAGTGTCAAACTTATGGCACCACATTCTAGGAGATTGTTTTAATCCATACAGAGATTTCTTTAACTTGCAAACTATATTTTCTTTACCTTTTACCACAAAATGCTCAAGATGGGACATATAGATTTCTTCTTCAAGATCTCCATGAAGAAACATTGTCTTCACATCCATCTATTCAATTTCTAAGTCATACACTGCCATAAGTGTGACAAAAGAAATATGATAGACATCAACTTAGCTACAAGAGAAAAGATTTATCCATAATAAATTCCCTCTACCTGGGAATACCCCTTTACAACCAACCTCTCCTTATCCTTTTCCACATTGCCATCGAAAACTATTTTCTTTTTAAATACCCATTTGCAGCCAACAACTTTATTTCCTTCAGGGAAGGGCACCAAACTCCAAGTGTCATTATTTTTTAATGATGCCATTTCTTCATTCATGGCTTCCAAACTTCAATAGTTTGAACTGACATTCTAAATGTTTTCTGCTAGTCCTAGGGTTCATCGCTGCTGAAATTAAAAGCATAGGCACAAGTAGAATCTAACGTAGGAAAACCACACCTACTGTGGTTGCTTCTTCACATTGCTGATCCTCCTCACATTTCCAGGCTATTGTTGTTATTCTTCTAACCTCGTGAACTACTGAGCCTCCCTCATTTCTTTAGGTATTATTTTGAATTTTCTAAATTCCTCTTTATTTGGTGTCGAGGAATTTCAACTACATTCTTTTATCTTTTGATTTTTCACCACAGATCCCAAAAGTAGAAGGCTTCAACTCAAAAATAACACTTTTGTTGTATAGAACCTTCTCCATATCAGGATTCCAAAGCTTGTATCCTTTTATGCTAGCCTTATAACCAATAAAAATACATTTAACAACCTTATTTTTCCAATTTAGACCTTTTCTCATTCGGCACATATGCATATGCCTCACAGCTAAAGATAGGAATGTGTCTCAAAGAGGGCTTCTTTCCAGACCATGCTTCCAAAGGTTTTTTCTCAACAAGAGCGGAATTCAGAGAATGGTTTATTAAATAACATGTTGTTGCAACTGCCTCAACCTAGAATTTCTCCTCCAAGCCAACACTTGTTAGCATACTTTGTGCTCTTTCCTTATCACCGGCCCTATTGAACCTTTTAGAAACTCATTTTTTGTGGAGTGTAGGGTGTAGTTTTATGTATTTTAATCCCATGATCTTTACAGTACCTTTCAAACTCATTAGAACAAAACTCACCACCATTGTCAGTCCTTAAACAGTTTAATTTTCTTCCAGTCTGATTTTCCACAAGGTTTTGAAATTCCTTAAAATGACTGAACACTTTTGATTTACTTTCAAAAAATAAACAAATTCCCTTCTTGAATAATCATCAATGAACGATACATAATATCTTTATTTAGACAAAGAAGGAACATTTACTGGACCAAAAACATCAAAATGTATGTAATCAAGTAAACTAGAAGAATTATGACGATTGGAGTAGAATGAAACATGGTGTTGTTTACCATATATACAATATTCACAAAATTCAAATTCAAGGTTACAATCATTAAGTCCTTCAACTAGGATTTTATTCTTCAAGGTTTTTAAACCTTTTTCTCCAATGTGGCCAAGCCTATGATGCTAGATCATAGTCTTTTCTGCTAGAAGTTTAACTTCCATAGAGTTTGCACTATCGTGAACTCTTTCCTTTTTCTCCATCGTAAGATTCTATGACTTTGTAGAGACACTATTGCATTGAAAACAAGTATCCAAATTTTATACAAAGTAGCACACACGAAAGCAACTCTTAGCTAGCAGCATTGAGCCTCTAGTCATCTTGTAGCCATTTCTAGAGAATGAGATGTGCACTCCAACATTGTTCAACTTACTAACAGAAAGTAAATTTTGAGCCCAACCTGGTATATGCATTCCATCATTGATTCGCTTCACTCTTCCATCAGGCAACTGAATTATGACTCTTCCACAACCAACTATTTCCAGAGAAGAATCGCTTGCCAAATACACCCTTCCACCATCATATTTTTCATATTTAGTGAACCAGTCTCTAAGAGATGTCATGTGGAAAGATGCTCTAGAATCAATCGGCCAGACATCATCTGATGCCCGAGTAGCCAAGGCTGCAATGAAAGCATCTGCATCACTCTAAGAAGAATCATTGTCGGAAGAATATTTCTTCTACTTCTTTTTCTCCTCTTTTCAATCCTTTCAAACAAGACCAGGTTGCCCACAATTCCAACACTTTACCTTGGACTTCTTACTAGGAGACTTTGATCTCCCCTCTGATTTGGATTTGGACTTCTTGTCCTTCTTCTTGCCCTTTTCTTTCGATCCTGCTCTAACAGCAAGATCCTCCTTCACCATCTCAAAAGATTTTATTCTCATCTCTTCTGATAACAAAGAAGCAACAATATCTTCCATCTTAAAAGAGGAAGTAGTACTCCCTATATTTATCACCAAGTGATCCCAAGAATCTGGCAAAGAACATAACAATAGCAAACATTGATCTTCTTCATCAATATTCGTACCCACAGATTCTAACTGAGCAATCAACATGTTGAAAGCATTCAAATGAACAGAAACATATGCTCCTTCCTATATTTTCAAAGAGTACAACTTCTTCCTCAAGAACAACTTATTCACCAAGGACTTGCCCTGATAAATAGCTCCCAATATTTTCCACAAAGAGGATGTTGTATTTTCTTCATGAACATTTAGAAGAACAGAGTCTGCTAAATAGAGCCTTATTAGCCCCTTTGATTTTTGATCTGTGAGGTCCCAATCCTCTTCCTTCATGCCTATAGGCTTCATTCCAGACATAGCAAGCCAAAGATCATGATCAACCAACAAATCTTCTATTTTGATTTTCCACAACTCAAAATTACTGCCATTGAATTTCTCAATTTCAATCTTTCCTAATGTGCTTGCCATCATAATCTGTAATTCAAATTACCAGACTTCTACAAGACTCCCACTAAATAGAATTGACTCAAAAAACCCAACGTACCCATAGGGATAACACAACTGGCAGGGCTCTGATACCACTTGTAAGGAAAGCTTAGGTGTGGAACAAACTCTCCTAATGTAAAAACCTTAGGGAAGAATGCGGATAGGACTTTAAAGTTTGCAATTATAGTTCAATAAGATACACATGAAAAGAATAACATAATAGAGAAATGGACACATACACAATTGGACACCATATTTACGAGGGAAAACCATTACAGGAGAAGAACCCACCATACCAAGAAAAGCCTCTTTGTATTACAGTAAGGAAAATTACATATAGAGTTTAGACTTAACTTTCTGATGTCAATTTATAGCAGCAACATTAATCTCACAATACTCTCAGATGCATACAATGAACCCACTCAGTTCAATCTATGTTCTATCAAGCAACTTTACTCAATCAAACTATTCACCATTGTCGACCATTTCAGAGCATAATCATTTTCCTCACAAATTGTTCATCTTTCACACATGAATGGTCACAACAGTCCAACTACCAACGGTTCACATTTTGCTTCACTCATTGGTTCAAAACAGACCATGTAAGACAGTCATTCGGTCAAAACATTCAAACAAAATTGCATGTCGGTGAGACACTAGACCATGTCTCCTTAATGCCAAAATGCCTGACTATCCTTATCGGCAAGAGTCACCACCATCGAAAAGAGTCATCGAGTTCAAACCTATTGCCCAGACTCACTCTATCGGCAAGAATCATATTGAGTTCAAACTTGTTAGCCAGACACACTCTATCACTAAGACATCACACCAATATCCATCTCGTGCAAATCTATCGGCAAGAGTTTCGCTATCACTGAGAGTTCACAACAAACAAAAATCCATCGGCGAGATCCACTCTATTGGCAAGACATCTCACCGATGTCCACTGCATAACCATTGGCAAGACCATCGTTGTTGGAAAGAAATCATACCGATGTTCAACACAAGTAGCTCTATCGGTAAGACCATCTCTATTGGCAAGACATCATATTGACCATTGGCGAGAGAAACACCATCACCAAGAGTTCATACCAAAGTTATATACCCATTGGTGAGACCACAACCATCGGTAGGAGATCATACTGAATGCAAATCTATCGGTGAGACATCCACTGTCACTTAGACTCTTATTGAGCCTTCATGTCACCCCAATGACAATCTTGTGTAAAACCATCGGCAAGACATACTCTATCGAAATGAGTCACTCTGAAGGTTCATGCCTCTCCCTGATGCCACTCATTGCAAACAATCTCCCCGATAATCACCAGGAACCAACCCATCAGCAAGAGATCTGCCATGAAGGAATGAGATGGGAAACTCACAGTGATAGCCAATGTCTTGCTGATGAGTTCTGTCGACAAGATAGTTTCCAAGTCACACTGATCCAAATTCTTCAGGAGTTTAGAACATAGCTGCTTGTCAGAAATACATTCTGAGGGTCTCACCGATTTTTCTCTTTCAGGAGTTTCATGTTAGTAAGTTTGAGGCACATTTTCCAACAGGCACCA
The DNA here is from genome assembly GCA_007258455.2 of Sequoia sempervirens. Taxonomy (NCBI): domain Eukaryota; kingdom Viridiplantae; phylum Streptophyta; class Pinopsida; order Cupressales; family Cupressaceae; genus Sequoia; species Sequoia sempervirens. Next base: position 9,031 of record VDFB02130381.1, on the reverse strand, counting down.
CCCTTATTTTATATGTTCTCATTTGATTGCCAAGACATAATAAAATGTCTTTTTGATGAGGAGTGACCTTTGATTTATTCTCCTTGGTCAGGAAAACTGAACGATTCTTCCACCTGTGCTACATGAGTGACCCCTTTCTTGTTCCCAACACGTACTACTTTGGGGAGATAATTGTGAATTTATCCTGATCTAAAATTATTTTGGACCATTAGAAACCCTTTTCACCATCTGCCCATGTTACTCCGAAGAATATCGATCCCTTTGTATTATCATTGGCATGATAAAAACCACCTCTAAGAGAATGAAATGTTGCTCTGATGTCATTTGGTCTCACCAATATGTTTATCAACTGCTTCTTTCATTTGGATGGGTTGGCAAGACTCTCCCCAAAACTTCCTTCATCGGTGAAATATGCGAGGTCAGAAAGAATAGAAAAAATCACTCTGATTGTGCATGTCTCTATGATAAGCTCCATCTACCACTTCACTTTGTCTGGATTGATCAATAAGCTTCCTCCCAAAATTTTCATTATCAGTGTAACCAACATGGTTGATGAGATCTATGTGATTCATTCTAAATGCATAAGTCTTCCCAATAGCTGTTCTTTTGTCCCATCGGTGAAATAAAATTTGTGTCTCACCGATGCAATTTCCATCAATGTGAGTTAAGAGCTCAGGCTGACCTGGTAACTTCACTCCCACTACTTTGTTATTGACAATGAATTTTATTGGTAAAATGACAAGCATTGTCTTACCGATTATGCATTCTCCATGACCTTTCATTAGTGTAACTTGTTGGACTCAAGGAACATTGAGAGGGGGAGAGTGAATCAGTGTTTAATAAAATTAAACTTTAAATCCAGATCTTAAACCATTAACAACATTTCAACAATAGAAAAGTTGTAGGCATAAGAATAAGATAAAAAAAACACCATAACACCAATATTTTTACGTGGAAACCCTGTTAGGGGAAAAACCATGGTAGAGATTAATCCTCAATTTATACTTTGTTAAAAGTATGAATAAAAGGGAATGGACATGCATTCAGGCACACTGCTAACAGGAAGGTTTACTATCTTACAAAATGTTTGAGTTACAAAAAAAGGTTGAACTAAGAGGATAGCATCTCCAAATTCCTAGATTCAGTTCTAGTGAAGCTCAGTAGATGATCTTCAACCCTTTTGACTTATTATGTATTTCTACTCTTCCCTGCTCTTCTCTTCTATGTTTTTCTGCCCTTCTGAAACTGTGCATAGATCACTCAATCACCCTTCTAATATTCACACATACATCTTCTCTACTCTTCACACACATTTTCACACCTTCACACTTGCTTTCTTACCCAAAATTAATTATTTATCTCATATATCTATCCGCTAACAAAGATTTCATTGCTTCAAGTCCACTTTAAGAAAACATGAAATATCCTTCACATGTCGGCTCAAATCACAAATTAAATTTAATGTGAACCCATCAAAGTAAGATAAGACATATCTAGGACCCAAAACAAAATAACCAACACAAGAAAAAATTAATCAATTACTCCTTATACATCTGTGACATGCGACATTCACTAAGTCAGCCATAATGAGCAAATAAACAGAAAAGCATCCTGTCGGATCTCCAAGCTCATACACTGATTAATGCAACATCAAAAATCTTGAAAATGAGATAAAATATATGCTTAAAAACTTATATTGGTGATCCATAACACAAAATGATGATCCGGTGAAGCATACAAATTGAATAACTGACCACATAACTTGTTCTTTCTACTTTCTACCAATAGAACACTATTCTCTACTTTTCGTGCTGGTATGAGAAAATTCTAATCTATAGACCAGAGGGATGACTTAGGCTGCCATCAATGACAACACTAGAAGACACATGCTATCAAACAAGCCATATGCCAATAATCTCCCCCTTTGGCATTGATGGAAACACTTAGTGAAAAATGACTAAGTGTCAGAATTCAAAATTTCAAAACTCAAAATCCCCCTTAGAATGATATAGCATTTTTCAATGCTCTCCTCCCCCTTTGACATCAATGACAAATATATTCTTCCCTAAACTCTCTCCCCATTTCAAAAATTCAAAATTTGAAGTTCAACTACTACTTCAGTTAGAAAATTAACTTGTACTTATCTTTCATACCCGGAAGAAATTTCATCCATGCTTCTATAGAAATCCCAATGATTAAGATCATGCTATTATTCTCAGATGTCTTGTTAATAATTTGAATGAGAGATTTTGGTATTATAATTTCTTCTTCTATTTTTTCTCCTTTCCTCAAAACCCCAATAAACTGCTCCAACCTGTAGTCAGTCAGATCCTTGACTTTCGAAAAGGTGTCTACAAGATTGTTTTTGGAAAAGTGAACTTTTGCATGCTCAAACTGTAATTCCTAAATCCTTTTCTTGATTGCTCCATCCTGGTCTTGAAACATACTATAATCTTGATCAATTTTGATCAACTTAGCCTCAATCTACTCCAGCCTTTCCTTATACCTCCCAACAACATGAGGCCACCAAAGACAATAGTTGTAGATGCTATTAGATGAATTAATGCACTGTCTCAACTCATTCATTTTATTTTTTAGTTTGGTAAGGGACAACCTAATCTACTCCTTCAAATGTAGAATTACTTCTTCCTCTTTCCTTTATGGGGACTCAAATACCATAGCTTCCTTGATGCATTCAATTAATTCTTTTGGAAAAACATTGTGTAAATTCTCCAAACCAATGTTATTATGCACAAAGTAAGAACTCAACGTGTTCTCAATTATGTCCTACTCATATGAGGGTCTTTCCAACCATAAGTCAACAATCTTCTGCATCCCATATTTTTCTTTAACAAGCTACAATATCTTAGCTTTGAATAAGGCATCATCTTTGTTACTTCCTTCTATCATCAACACATCTAGTTCAACTGATTCCAGTTCACCTCTCGGAGTGTACTCATCAGAGTCTTCATCTAGTATATCCACAATTATCTGTCCTTTTCCTTTTCCATCAGATTTTGGAGACTTGTATGCCAGAGGAGTGTCATTAGAAAACTCTAGAGCCCTTTTTTGCTTCCTTTCTATTCTACTGGAAGATGACCCAACTTCAAGTGATTTTACTTGAATGGAAATGCTAACTACTTCAAACTTTCCTAGCAATTCTCTAATGAAATTTGCATATTCTTGCTCACAATTTCCCAAAGTATTGGAATGTTCAGAAATTTTCTTACAAACCTATTCACTTTCCTTCCATACCACATTATCATTCTAAGGAAAGGAATTTAGAAAATACATCATAATACATATGAGCAAAGTACCAAACCTGAAGGGGTAATCTGCTTCTTTCATCAATTGCACATTTTTGATCAATTGATCCTTCAACAATCCACATAGATCAAAGTCTTCATCTTCCATTATCATTTTTTGAGCAATATAAACTATGCCTACTAAAGTTGCACCTTCCTTGTTTCTAAAGAAAATTTTGTATGAAATCCCATGTGCACTGTACCTTGTTATTGTATATTTGATCATTGAAATTACTAGAACCCTCTGATCTCTTGTCACTCTGGTTAGGGTTTCCACTTCCTTGTTCTGAATTGACTTCTTTTCTGGAATATCCCTAAAATTGCATAGACTTGTTAAATTTTTAATCACATCCTTTGAAATAAGATAGGTTTTATCGAAGATAAGAATGTCCTCATTCAATTTGTTCAGGATAAACCTAACCACTTCCGCATTGATGAAATAAGGAAACTCATTCCAAATGTCCAAAATTTTATATTTCACACCTTCAAGCCACTTCAATTCACTAGCTGGCAATAAATTTCTTACAAACCTAGTCTTTCCACTGCTATACTCATCCAAATTCACCATTCCTTTGATTTTCTTCATTTTTCTTTTGGTACGGAACAAGTTTTTCTACCGAGAATAAAATTCAAAATTCTACAAGCAACTGAAATACCTGATGAATTCACTGCCGAATTTGCTTTGGTCCTTTGAAATTTCACTGTAGCGGCTCTCCTTCTATTCTTCTTCAATGTAAGGTGACAAATGAGGGTTCCAAATACCCTTTTATAACTTCGCACACCTAACCATTTTTCCACATTAAATATTTTTCCCTAGGAGTTCCGGGTACTTTGTTTTCTCAAACAAAAAAAGAATTTTTTTTTTACAGAACTTCTACTTCTCATGTTTCTACATAAGTGATCACTGATGTTTTTGTTCCCATTTCCTTTTTCATCTTTCTATGATATTTTTTCCTTGTATATGATATTTTTTCCTTGTATACTAGACCTCTTCTATCCATCTTTTTGTTCCTACAAAATATTGTAATGTGACCAAATTTGTTGCTATTGTAACACACCAAATTTCTTTGTGTAGACCATTCATTCCATTGATTTCCCTTTGATCTGCACTGATTAGCAATATGCTCAAATTTTCCATAGGTATAGCGTTTAATATTCCTTACACTAATAGACTTGCTTCTACATTCACTTGACTTATGACCAAACTTATTACAACTAAAACACTGACTGAGAAATGATGGACTACTTGAATTTATTTTACTTATACACTGAGAAGCCATATGACAAAATTTATTGCAAGGAAAGCAGTAACCATTAAAATTCTAAGCATTTGGTTTTCTTATCAAATACCTTCTACCTTTGTTCATCTAATTTCTTTGTCTGGAATCCTTATGTTTAGATTTAGAGCTTTGTTCCTTCTCATATCCAAGAGATCATTTATCATTTTCATTTTTTTGTCCTTTAGTAAGCTCATCAAGCTTAGCAGAACTAGTCCTAAACTTCTCCTTGTATTCATTTGTAGTATTGAGTTCATCTATGAGAATAACTATCTTTCTCTCAAGCTCTTGTTCATTATTTCTAGATTTTTGTAGTTCAATATCCAGCTAAATGAATCCACTATTTACTCTACTGCATTCTTCATATTTTTCTTTTAAAGACTGGGCTAGATTCTCCTCATTCTTCTTTCTTTCTTCAATCTCCTTAGTTAGCTTCATTGCCATAGATTCCAGCTTAAGCTTTAGAGTAGCATTATTCCTAGCAAGTTTTTCACATTCTTTAGTTATCTCTTTTAGGGTCTGATTCAGGTGAACATCTTCCAAGCTTTTATTTTCTTTCTGCTTTAGCTGATCACAAAGTTCCTCTTTTCTCTTGACTCATTGATTTTATTCTAAAATGATTGAATGAATTTCTCAGCATCCACAATATTTTCTTCTAATTCCATGACTTCTACTTTAGACTTATCAAGATCATCAAATGCCACCATAAGCTTCTATTGAAGACCACCAGATTCCATTACAATCCAAGATCCACCTCAATCTATTAAAATTTTGTAGAGGAACTGTGCTCTGATACCAATTGTTGGACTCAAGGAACACTGAGAGGGGGGAGGGTGAATAAGGGTTCAACAAAATTAAACTTTAAATCCAGATCTTAAACCATTAACAACATTTCAACAAAATAAAAGTTGAAAGCACAAGAAGAAGATAAATAGAACACAATAACACCAATATTTTTATGTGGAAACCTTGTTAGGGGAAAAACCAAGGTGGATTTTAATCCACAATTTATACTCTATTAAAAGTATGAATAAATGGGAATGCACATGCATTCAGGCACACTGTCTAGAGCTCACTACTCAAGAAGTACACTTCTTACATGAAGGCTTACTTACTTACAAAATTTTTGAGTTACAAAAAAAGGTTGAACTGAGAGGATAGCATCCCCAAATGCCTAGATTCAGTTCCAGTGAAGCTCAGTAGATGATCTTCAGCCCTTTTGACTAATTCTATATTTCTACTCTGCTATGCTCTTCTCTATTTTTCTACCCTTTTGAAACATTGCATAGATCGCTTAATCACCCTTTTAATATTAAAACATGCATATAATATTCTCTTCACACACATTCACACACCTTCACACTTGATTTTTTACCCAAAATGAATTACTAATCTCATATATATCCGCTAACAAAGATTTCATCACTTCAAGTCAACTTTAACAAAACATGAAATATCCTTCACATGTCAACTCAACTAAAAAAATAAATTTAATGTGCACCCATTAAAGTTTTCTAAGACATATCTAGGACCCAAAACAAAATAACCAACACAAGAAAAAATTAATCAATTACTCATACATCTGTGACATGCGGCATTCACTAAGTTGGCCACAATGAGCAAATAAATAGAAAACCATCCTGTTGGATCTCCAAGCTCGTACACTGATTAATGCAACATCACAAATATTGAAAATGAGATAATATATATGCTTAACAACTTATCTTTGGGATCCAAAACATAAAATTATGATTTTTTGAAGCATATAGATTGATTAACTAACTAGATATCGTATTCATTTTGCTTTCTGTCGGTAGAACACTGTTCTCTACATTTCTTACTGGTATGAGAAGATTCTGATCTGCAAACTGGAGGGATGACTTAGGTTGCAATAAATGAGAATACTAGAAGCCACATTCCATCAAACAAGCCATATGAAAACATAACTGAGTTCACTTATTGCTGATATGTAGAAGATGCTCAAGCTGAGAAGCTATGATCTATTGATCAGAAGGACTTGCCTTGATCTTTCCGATATAGACCAGTAGTTTGGAACTCTTGATCACTAATTTCCATAGGAATTATCATGTATCAAAAGATAAATTGGTGGGATTATTAGTGAATATGGATGGATCTTGTCATACAAATATCAACAATTTGTACTACTTATGAAATTATGATGTTGGAACTTCTTGGAGAACATGAGTAAAGGCTAGAAAAATGCAAGTTTTTTATAGTCCAAATAGTGGTTCCATCTAGGGATGTATACCCCCTATGGGTGTAGTAATAATCCATGTCTCTGGGAGATCAGACCAAGTGTCTTATGACAATGGAAATGGAGGAAATTTAAGAATGGTGGGAGATGGAGATGATATGAAGCTCTACACTACTATGCATGGAAAAATGTTTATTTTAAGAAGGTTGTTCAATAATTGTTCATGTGCTAGCAATCTTTGACCTTCCCCTAGACTTTTATGCATGGAAGATTTAAGAAAAGAAGTGCTTCAGGAACTATCCATGCACTATCAATTCTTGTTCTTCTCCTAACATGTTCTGAAGATAATATAAGTCTTCACTGGCTTTTCCAATATTGACAAATGGTCCTAACCATAAAGCCTCAAATTTTCCATGCTTTCCTTGTCCTAAATCCTTGTATTCCACATGAGAACCATGTCATTTATCTCAAATTTCCTACTTTTTTCCTTCTTATCATACAGGTATTGCATCTCCAATTACTTCTTCATGTTATGTTGCTCCTGGTTTCTGGCCTCATCAAGCTCCATTGATTATTTTATTCTTTCTTCCATAGGCTTAGGAATGTCTAGATCTTCTTGCAAGATAAACTTACAAGCTAGTAGTAAATTATGCAAAGGAATCCTAGCTTGAGTCCCATATACAAGCTCAAAAGGTGACTTTCCAATGGCCTTCCTTATAGTAATTCTATCTTCCCACAGAGCTAGTCTCAACTTGGAATCCCAGGCCTTTTTATTATTATCAAACATTCTCTTTTTGATCTTCAAGATTCTTTTATTACTAGATTCAAATTTCCCATTCACCTATGGATGATAGTAGGATATTGCTATTCCATAAGATTGATAGAACCCTTTTAATTTATCTGATCTAAAGCAAATCCCATTATCAGTTGTGATCCTTGTGGGTACTCTGAACCTGGTGATGATATTCTCTAATAGGAATTTTGTTACCACTTTACTAGTCCCCTGTTTAGTTGGCACAACCTCCACCCATTTAGTAAAATAGTCTGTGGCTAGTAATATCCATCTATGACCTCCACTAGATTTTTCTACAATATCTCCTATGAAATAAATTCCCCATTGGTGGAATGGAGCCTCAACCTATAGAGGTATCAAAGATAATGCTCCTTGATATTTTAGATTCCTAAAAAACTTCTGACATGCTTCACATTTTCTAGTGTAATAATAAGCATCATTAAAAACTCTAGGCCAATAGTAGCCCACCCTTAACACCTTATGTGTAGTGATTTTTGCTAAAAAATTTCCTCTACACACCCCTTCATGCATCTTCTTGAGGATTTGTCTCACCCGATCTTCATCCAAGCATAAGAGTAAAACATTATCCCTATTCTTCCAATAAAGGTCCCCTTTCATGAATACATATCTTGAAGCATGCAACTTAAGTGTCCTCTTCTCATTATCACTAAGTCCTTTAGAAAATTTCATGTACTTGAGGTAAAACACAATATCAGTATACCATAGTGTGTGTTCAATACTAGAAACAATATTTTCTTCATCATTCAGGTTGCATACTTAAGCAACTTCTTTATTTGTCTCTGCCATCAACTTGGCTAGTCCCCATCCTCTCACTAGCTTGGTAATTTGAAACTCAATATTAAATTCTTGGATTCTATTTATCCATTTGCATCTACGACTTGAAACTTCTGATTGTACAAATACATCTTTCACCGTAGCATTGGGAACATAGGCTATCACTTTTGCTCCTACCAAATATGGTCTAAATGCTTTGATATCCTTTACTAACTCATAGGCTTGTTTCTCTACAATATCATATTTTAAATCTACATTCTGAAGGTATTTACGAAAGAAAGAAATGGGCTTCTCATGTCCTTCATCATTCTTCTATAACATGGCTACTACAATTGTGTGAAATGAGGCAAATGAAAATATTTGAAAGGGATTACTAAATTCAGGTGACTTCAACACTGAGGATTCTTTTATTTCTCTCTTGATAGATATGTATGCATCCAAAGCTTCATCTATCCAGTAAATTTTTGCACCCTTTTTTAGCATTCTTGATATTGGTTTCACTATTTTATCAAATTTTGAGATGAATCTTCTCACAAAGTTGATCTGCTCGAAGGACTGGAGAGCTTTAACTATCTTAGGAATAAGAATTTTTTCAATGGCTTCCACCCTCTCTAGATCAATCCTCACACCTTCTTTAGATACTATA
>VDFB02130380.1:0-24056 GCA_007258455.2 Sequoia sempervirens | reverse complement strand
CACCTTAATGTTTAAAATGGATTTACATTCTACCCTTACAACCTTTTTTATCTCATCAAAATGACTATAAAACCTCCTCATTATGCACTTCTCTATCCTAAAAGGTAATCCCCAATGGGATTTTCACACATTTTGGACTTGTTATCCCTTTTTGGCACCATATAGTTTTCCTTCTTGTGACTAACTGTTGGTGTGAATAAATGTCTTGTACCTAGTTATTCCACTTACTAGGGACTTAGTGGACATATTTACATGTTAAGGTTACTTAGGTCCTAAGATTCCTTCTAGAAGGTGTTAGTTATCATTAGTTGTTATCTTATATCTTGACAACTAACACATGTGACCTAGGTATGTGTGATTAGTTTTCTCATGTCATATGATTAAGACACTTGTCATAATCTTATGACACTACAACAAATCCCTATGATAAGCTCCCTTTTTGCTCTATTTTTTACTTTCACCCACTGTTTTAATGTATTTTTCTCCATTTTTTGGGATTAGGAGTTGAGGGATTAGGGTTTAAGGGTACTTGAGGGTTGAGGGTAGAGGGTAGAGGGTAGAGGGTACTTGAGCGTTTAAGGGTTGAGGGATTAAGGGTTGAGGGTTGAGGGATTAGGGTAGAGAGTTTACTTGGGTTTAAGGGTTTAAGGGTTGAGGGATTAGGGTTGAGGGAGTACTAGGGTTGACTAGGGTAGAGGGTATTGGGATGTTGAAGGTAGAGGGACGTAGAGGTTTTAATAGTTTAGGGTTTAGGGTATTGGGTTGAGGGTATAGGGTTGATGGATTAGGGTTGAGGATATAGGGTTGAGGGATTAGGGTAGAGAGGGAGGGATGGATTAAGGGTTGAGGGTTCATAATTGAGGTATGAGGGAAGTTTAATGTATACTAGGGTAGAGGGTAGAGCTGGTAGAGGGTGTAATGGTTTAGGGTTTAACTAGGGTAGAGGGTTGAGGGTATATGGTTCAAGGATTAGGGTTGAGGGTCCAGTGTGTAGGGTAGAGGGTATAGGGATTGAGGGATTAGGGTTAATTAAGGGTATTTGAGGGTTGAGGGTAGATGGTAGAGGGTCTAGGGTTTAAGGGTTGGGGGTTGGGGATTAGGGAAGAGAGTAATTTACTTGGGTTTAAGGGTTTAAGGGTTGAGGATTAGGGTGAGGTATAAAGATACTCAGTTGGTGGGGATGTAGAGTTGCTGGTGGGTTTGGGTGTGGGATTGAGGTCTCGGCCGGTTGAGTAGAAAGGTAGAAAGGTTTAAGGCGGTTTAGAGTTTATGGTTTAGAGGTTGAGGGACATTAAGGTTGAGGGTAGAGGGGGTTTAGGGTATAGCTACCGTGTTTTAAAAGGTGTATATAGTTTGAGAGGTCGATTGGGGTTTGATGTTCCAATGTTGAGGGTAGAGAGTATAGGGGTTTAGGGTTTAGGGTTTAAGGGTTGAGGGTTGAGGGATTAAGGGTTGAGGGTTGAGAATTGAGGGTTGAGAATTGAAGGTTGAGGGTTTAATGTATAGGGTAGATTAGAGGGTAGAGGGTAGAGGGTTTAAGGGTTGATACTTGAGGGTTTAAGGTTGAGGGTAGAGGGTTGATGGTATATGGTTGAGGGATTAGGGTTGAGGATCCAATCATGTATAGGGTAGAGGGTACAACTATAGGGGTTAAGGGTACATATATGGTACGTATGTTGAGGGATTAGGGTTGAGGGTCCAATATTGTTTAGGGTAGAGGCTATAGGGGTTGAGGGATTAGGGTTTGACTAGTGTTGAGGGTAGAGGGTAGAGGGTAGAGGGTGGAGGGTTGAGGGTTGAGGGATTAGGGTAGAGATTTTAGTAATTGGGTTTAAGGGTTTAACTAGGGTTGAGGGATTAGGTTCAGGGGTACTAGAGGGTATATGGTTCAAGGATTAGGGTTTAGGGTCCAAAGTATATATAGGGTAGAGGGTAGAGGATCGAGGGTGTAAGGGTACTTTAGGGTTTAAGGGTTGAGGATTGAGGGTTTAAGGTTGAGAGTAGAGGGTTGAGGGTATATGGTTCAAGGATTAGGGTTGAGGGTCCAATGTATAGGGTAGAGGGTATAGGGGTTGAGGGATTAGGGTTAATTAAGGGTACTGCGGAGGGGTTGAGGGTGGGGGTCGGGGTTTGGGGTTGAGGGGTTGAAGTTAGAAGTAGAAGTAGTAATTTAAGGTTTTAAGGGTTTAAGGGTTGAGAGATTAGGGTTAAGGGATTAGGGTCCGAGGAATTTATAAAAGAGGGTGTGGGTTGAGGGGTAGAGAGGGACATAGAGGGGTTTTGCTGGTTTGGGGTTTTAGGGTTGAGGGTTGAGGGGTATAGGGTTGAGGGGGATTGTTGATTGAGAATTAGAGGTAGAAGGTTTAAAGGCAGTTTGGGGTTGAGGGGCGATTAGGTTGAGGTAGAAGGTTTAAGGGTATAAATATAGTTAAAAGAAGAAAGGTGAGATTAGGGTTAAAGGAAGGTTCAATAGAAGGAGTACAGAAATTATAAGGGTTGAGGATTATGAGGTTGAGGAGGTTGAGTGAGGTTGAGTTTAATAGTAGAGGAGTAGATCAAAAGGGACATAGAGCTAGAAGGGGTTTAAAGGCTTGAGGCTTGAGGGTTTAAGGTAGAGGGTAGAGGGTTGATGGTAAATGAAAGTTGAGGGATTAGGGTTGAGGGTCCAATGTATAGGGTAGAGGGTATAGGGGTTGAGACTAGATTAGGGTTTAACCAGGGTCGAGGGTAGAGGGTAGAGGGTAGAGGGTTGATGGTTAGTTAATGGGTGAGGGATTAAGGGTTGAGGGTTGATGGATTAAGGTAGAGAGTTTAGTAATTGGGTTTAAGGATTTAACTAGGGTTGAGGGATTAGGGTCGAGGGTCGAGGGTAGAGGGTATAATATGGTTCAAGGATAGGGTTAATTATATTAGGGTCCAATGTATATATAGGGTATAGGGTACAGGGTACAGGGTGTAAGGGTACTTTAGGATTTAAGGGTTGAGGGTTGAGTGTTTAAGGTTGAGAGTAGAGGGTTGAGGGTCGATTAATGTATAGGGTAGAGGGTATAGGGGTTGAGGGATTAGGGTTTAAGGGTACTTGCAAAGGGTTGAGGGTAGAGGGTAGAGGGTCGAGGGTTTAAGGGTTGAGGGATTAAGGGTTGAGTGTTGAGGGATTAGGGTAGAGAGTAATTTACTTGGGTTTAAGGGTCTAAGGGTTGAGGGATTAGGGTCAAGGGTATAAGAGGGTATTGGGTTGAGGGTAGATGGACGTAGAGGGTTTAACGTCAGTTTAGGGTTTAGGGTATAAGAGGGTAGAAGGTTTAAGGTCAGTTTAGGGTTAAAGTTTTAGGGTTGAGGGTAGAGGGTTTAGGGTATAGCTAGGATGTTTGAGGGTATAATATGGTTGAAGATCGATTAGGGTTGAGGTTCCAATGTAGAGGGTAAAGGGTTTAGGGTTTAAGGGTTGAGGTTTAATGTATAGGGTAGATCAGAGGGTAGAGGGTAGAGGGTCTAAGGGTTGAGGCTTGAGGGTTTAAGGTTGAGGGTAGAGGGTTGAGGGTCCAATATTGCATAGGCTAGTAGAGGGTATAGGGGTTGAGGGTACGTATATGGTTGAGGGTCCAATCTATAGTGTAGAGGGTATAGGGGTTATGAGGGATTAGGTTTTAACTAGGGTTGAGGGTTGAGGGTTGAGGGTTGAGGGTTAATTAAGGGTTTAATGTATTTTTCTCCAATTTTTTGAAAAAGTTGGCGCTATTTATTGGGATGGCGCTATATATTTTATGTCGAAGGTGTATCTTATTTGAAGAAAACAAACATGAAACTGCCAATTGATGGTTGATATCAAACTGCCAACCCTTGAAACTGTTTGGTCCATTGATACCCTTTTCTTGATTTTATCACATTATAATAATACTTTACCCGTAAAAGTTTGCCCCGCACTGCATAATATCTTATACAGATTGCATATAATTTATTTCTACGCGTGCTGCATAATATATGCTACCGCATGTGGTTAAACTATTTTTTATTTTACTTTTTTACAGGCATGTAAATATTATTTGTTTTGTGAGCCCTGAATTACCAAGTGTAGACGAAATTACTTTTTATTCTACTAAATTGACTATTCTACTGATTTACTCCTTGCTTGGTAATTTACAAACCACTTGGTTAACAAAATACTCTATGCATATACATATTGCTTTTTTTAAGTATTTAATTATAAGGATTGTACTACTTTTTTTGGTATTTAATTATAAGGATTTGTCTTCTTTTTATTTTCTTTTCCATTTTAAAATTTTGAATAGGTAAACTGAACATTTAGTAATTATAATTTTTTTTAGATAATATTAGTTGAGTTTTTTTTTAATTTTAAAATTGTTCAAATAATGAGAATGGGAATTATAATGTACATTATTTTTGCATATACATATTGTTTTTTTTTTAGTATTTAATTATTTTTTGGTACGCAAGGAGGAGATTGTATTAATAAAAAATCAAAAAATTACAGATTGTCTGCCATTGCAGGAATATTCATGAAACCCTAGCAATAGATTTCCCAACCAACCAAAAACCTGAGTGGACAAGCTAAAACTATGCTTCAGAATTTTTAGACTACCCAAACCACCCATTTTGAGCCTCTCCAGAGGCCAAGGAAACCACCAAAACATCACCAAAAAACTAACCGAACCACCACTAGGAGCCACCGATGATCGCAAAAGCCAAAAAACCAGCACCATCCCACCACAAGCCTGAGGTCACACGAAGCCATTGTGATGGGAAAAGTCATCAAATTCCTCCACCCACTCCAAATCCTCAGTCTCCACCACCTTAAGAGCTTTTTTTAGATACTCCACCCCAACCGTAGCCACCATCTGATGCCTGACCAGTGCAAGTCCTTTCGGATCCAATAGAAGTGAAAAGGATTGGACCACTGCACCAGGAGTTTTGAGAATTTCCAAGTCTTTTGGACACGACACCCCAGAGCCGAGAATAGAGGCTGAAATAACCTCATCCATGCCACCCAAGAGATTAGGCTTGAATAGCTTGCTCATCATTGCCCGAACCAGGTTTTTGGGGGTGCTTTGATCAAGCAAAGATGCCAAAAAATGAGAGACTATGTGGGAATTAACTCGAACCATTTCACTATAGGCCACATGCTCTTGGCCCAAAACCATTTTCACCATAGCCACCGTCAAGGGATCAAACTCCAAAAGAATACGTTTCAGCCTCTGGTCCGTGAGTTTTTTGAAACCCGCTTGCCTCACACCGCTACCCAGGAAAATCAGAGTGTCATTCCCAAAGGCGGATAGTGCCTTAGCCGATTTAGACACTACATACTTTGTGCCCTCCTCCATTATTCTTTCTCACCCAAGCAAAGCCTCTGGAATGAAAACTCTAGCAAATGCAGAATGCGAAGATCACCACCTTCACTAGATTAAAATGAATGCCAACCTAACACCCTTTCATGGCATGTTGTACCACGCATACATGCCACCCTTTGAGCTGCTGAAAAGTCATGTCGAGACCACCAGACAAGAATGTCATACCCCCTAGTATAAATGAGGGTGACGTTTGATCATGTTTTTGTTTAGTATTTAATTAATTATAAGGATTTGTATTATTTTTATTTTCTTTTCCATTTTAAACTTTAGAATTAGTAAGTATAATTTGTATTTATATTATATTAGTTGAGTTTTTAATTTTATTTTTGAACTATTTAATTGTGAGAATTGTTTTTCCCGTAATTGGGAATTATAATGTTCATTATTTATTTTACATTATAATTTTATTTGAAAATAATATATATGAGATTATTTGAAATTATTTTTACAAATTACAAATGAATAAAATAAAATAAGGGCTTTTTAATAAGTACGAGCATTAATGAAGGGTAGTTTGAGCTCGAATTTTAAGGATGGTCTAGCATACAAAGCCGGGTATGCAGGACGACATCGCCGGAGCAAGGACAACTAGCCTTGCCAATAATTAACCTTTCGCTCGTGTGTAGATCAAAATGCTTGATGAATGCGGGTTTATTTATTGGGAGGTGGTGTCGGTTTGTGCAGCGTAGTAAAGTTTTTGGGTGTTGGTGTTTAGTTTATGGTGGTGCTTTGGCTGGCGGAGTGTGCACGACCTTTGGTGTTTTCTGCGAATGACAATGGTCAGGCGTTCAAAATTTTTCATTCCAATGTTGGTGGAGGGGTTGTCATGGTTTGGAGAGGATACTCCAATCTCCCTACTGGTGACGTCGAGGAAATTAGCTGCATTTAGAGAGATAATAGACCAAAGGCTGAAGCGGATTTTGCTAAATATTGATCCCCTCGTAGTTATGGTGGTAAAGATGGTTCTAGGCTCTGGTCACATTGAGCACAAGGAGTATGGGAGGGACAATGCACACATTTCCTCGCACTTCTTGGCTTCTTTACTTGATAGTCAAGTCCCCAAGATGGAGACGAAGGAACTGTTGGTGAAATTGTTTAGGAAGGATTTGGTTGGCGACACGCAGGATATCCTAAAGGTGGCGATTATAGGTATTGGGATCCCGCGGCCAAGTGATCTGGAGCTTCTGTTGAGCACCGACGAGGTGATAGGGTTTTACCCCTTCCTCTTGGACCTGAGTGAGGCAACTCTCATGCACCATTGAATGATAGTGGTCGTTACAGTGGAATATTTAAAGAAATCGCTAGGGTTAATGGCGGTTGATGGTTTCGACTGGGTTACGGATTTTGAGTTGTTTTCAAAGTTAAATTGGTTTATGTAATTTGGCCAGTTTAAATCATTTGTCAGTAATTGCTCTAGTCTGGTAATAGATAGCTCAAATTTGGGTTTTTTGGGTTAGTTTGTGGCTCTGCCAATTTTGAAAGTTTTTCTATGGTTAAATTCTCTATTCTGGGTGGAGGTATTATGGTAGCTTTTGGTTTTGTGTCGAAATACTAAAATTTCCTGCATAGCAGATGGACTGTATGTTTCCTTTTTTAATTAATAAAAAAAATCTTACGTATCAAAAAATCAATATCATAATTGGTAGCTCTCAATAAAATTTTTGGCATCATCTATTAATGCAATTAAACCATATATACAATAGTATAGAAATCTTGAATTATTTTAGTGGAACATGAGTTGTCTCTTTTAAATTATTTTTTTTTATAAAATTCTCTTTCATTTATGAAGAGTTTCTTTTACAAAAGGATCAGATATAGATTGGAATCACCCCTATAAATATTATCTTTATATTTTTTAATATCTTAATTTAGAAATTATATGAAGACATTTCCATATGCAACTTACAATTTTTCAATATATTATATAAAAAATTGGATAGTATCAATCAAACAAATCTTTGAAAAACAATTAAACAATTTTTTTTAGTTATATAAAAAAGTGGATAGTATCAATCAAACAAATTTTTTAGAAACAATTAAATGTGTAGAGAAATTTTTTTTTGGTGCTTTTTTTTAAGAAGACAAAGTTATCATAGATACATTCAAATCCGAGATTTTATAATTAAAACACAATTAATTAAACATAAAATAAATAATTAAAAACAATTTAAAGATGATATCGTCTTGTTTGATGTTCATTTAATGAAACAATATGTCATAATGGAAAAGCAAGCACTACTAGAGAAACAAACGATAAAACAACAATCTTGGTTGACAATAATCAAAGGAAAAAATGATCCCTCAATTGTTGAGTTTGTAATTTAAGTTGAATTTGATGAAGACAATTTCAACAAGAAAAAAATTAAAAATGATCCCTCAATCACTTGCCATAAATTAATGATCCTCTACTTCTCTTCATTTACCTAGATGGGCTAGGTTCACAAAGTGGAGTTGGCTCCTCTTATGGAAAGAATGAAGAAACAAATCAAACAAAAAATAAATATCATTTATTTACACTAAGTGGTGTTAGATAAAATAAAATTTACATAATGTTATTTATATTACTAGCTCATAATGTGAGTCTTAGGAGATAAAATTTCCATAGCAATTCCCATATCCTAGAAGAGTATGTGTTGATGTTGTTAGAGCTAAAAAATCCACATTGGTTGTCCTGCACACCTCCATTTTGACTTATCCTCCCATATCCACCATATGCTCCATTTTCATTTCATAATAATTGACATTAGTATAAAGTACCAAAATAAGGCCCTTGATCATTACAATAAAGTGAAGTCCCTCCCTAAAATGTTCTCCTAGCATCTCATGGAATGTCACCAAGACAATTCCTTATCGGAGAGAGTCTCACCATAGTCTCTTCGACACAAGCAGAAAGGGCTGATACGAAATATAGATGAGACTCTTGAATGTCTAAGAGACATATTCAAATGTCTTCTCACCATCCTAAAGAGCGACATGTCTAAAATACTTGGGCATGTTGATGAGAGAATCTAACATGTCTCACCAACAAATGAGTGTCAACATTCAGAAAATAGAAAAACATCTCTCGGACATCGAGAGGTTATCATAAAATAAATAGTAAATAACTAGAGGAACAAGCACTAATGAAACAACAATGTCGAAGAGACATCAAAATGTCGAGGAGAGAAGAAAAGAAGTCTCTTCAACACTCAAGGAGAAAAGTATTAGCAAGACACAGACTTATCGAACAGACATTGGATGAGGTCTCATCGACATCCTAAAAATGATGTGTCGAGGAGACACAAAGATATTGATAAGACATTATCAAAAGTCTCCCTGACATTCTGGCACAAAATATCAATGAGACTAAGGGATGTCGGAGAGAGTTGGCCTTGGGTCTCCCCGAAATAACAAAGTCACATACACATCATCAACAACTATTACCACTGAGGAAAAAAATAAAGACATGTCGAGGAGACAAGCTTGTCGGTAAGAGAAATCCACCAGTCTCATCAACAAAAAAGAAAATCATTAGGGAGAAAACTAAGAAGTAAATATCGAAGAGACATTGCGATATCGATTAGAGAAGCCTTAGTGTATCTTAGACATTTCTCAAAAGATGGCCAAGGATATCAAAGAGAGATACAAACATTGTGATCAGAGTCTCATCAAAAAAATATGAAATAATTGTCACCAGATTGATTTGATGGATTAAGTCATCAAAGAGACAACTGCCATTAATACACAAGTTTTATAGGAAGGTGGCGCGAGCGCCATTTATGAACCAGAGTTGGTTTAAGCATGCTAAAATTCAATAAAAGTAGCCTCCGAGAAACAAAAATTCACTGCACGTCATGGCTGAACGTAAATTTTTTAATATAGCTTGAAGTACAACATTGTTAGGGTTAGAATGGATAAAACCCCATAAAAGACAAGAGCAAAAAGGCAAAAAACTAAAACTAGACCTCTTAGTCAAGACTTAATAGATCAGTGTCTTGGTTCTAGGCCTAAAGTATGAAGAATTGCTCAGTTAAACCCATCATGTGAGACCCTAGTAGACAAGCATAATAATTTGGGAGATGTATGGACTCCACATAGAGGCTACGATATGTTCATATATCATTATAGGAAGAAATACAGATATAGTCCAGTCTCGAATCCATGGAATTTGAATTTAGGGAAGCTAGTAATGCCAAATGTTTTTGTGAACGTAGAGTTAATTAGAGCACTGACAAAGAATTATAATCCCAAAACAAGGGAAATTCATTTGCATGATTGGTCATAATTTATGATCATAATGAGGGATTATATTTGCATGGTTTTCCAATTGGACACTTCTTTGGAAAGGAAATTGCAGCTGAGAGACTTGTTGGAGGAGTATCAATCTATGGATAAGAGTTACAAGAGGTGGAAGCTACCTCTGCACAGACCCAAGGGTCTAGGAAATCAACCTATGAGGTTTTCTAGCAATGAAAATCCCCCATTTTCTGTAGAATTGTTTGAAGAATATTATGAGTACACAGACTATTCAGTTGGCCAAGTGTTGGGAATTGAGGCCTCTACCAACATGAGTATAGATCCCATGGTTCTAGCCAAGGACATTCAGAGTCAAGATGTCAGGCCCTATGATTATGCAGAGTATCTTTTGAAGGCCATTAATACTGCTCTTAATGCTATTAAGAATAATGGTGAAGCTATCAATTGCAACCACTATTCAATTCTTATGCATATGATATTGTACGGGGGCCAGGTGATGGGAATCTGGGGAGAAGAATTAAGAGTAAAAGATCTGGATAGCAAGGGTAATTCAAGACCAGTGCAAATGTGGACATCATTTTGGGATAGTAGATGTGGGAGATCCCACTACTTGTACATTGAGGAGCATTTTGTCAAACCCTTGTATAAATTGCTTGGTCATAAATGTGATTATAATCTATCCCCTGAAGTATAGAGGTTTCTCTGACCAAAGGAGAAAGGCCATGATGGAAAGATAAAACACAATTGGGGAGATTGGTATGCTTTTTCAGATTGTACTGTCATTAGGATGTATGGATTTGAGGCAGAACCATATTTTCTGCCTAAGACTATGCCAGATAGAGTTGCTTATCTTGAGATTATAAGATAATTGTCTTATTTAGCCTTTATGCATTTGAAAAGCTTTGGAAGGTAGAAATCCATGCCTTCTACTTTATGCTTTGGTGATTTCACTATTATTGTTGAATCAGGGTATGACTTGGTTGGAAGCAAGTTAAATTATTATGGCTTGTCGGTTGGAAATAAGAGGAAGAATTTTTACCCTTAGCACCTTATAAGTGATGCCAAAATTTCTCAAAAACTGAAAGGATATGAGCATAAGTTTGATGTTGATGATATTGTCAGGAATTGTGAGGATAGTCAAGTGATCATGAGAGGAAATACATACAATAGGATTGTTATGGCTAAGGCCTAGAGATTGAAAACTAACCCATCTTATGTAGAAGCTTTTTATGAAATTCAGGACCCCATGGAGAGAGTTGAACAGTTGCTTCTGCATAAAGAAGAGATAATAAAGGATGTACCTCTGGTGGCATTTGAGAGAAGAAGAAATGTTGGCTCTTCGAGGCAAGTAGAAAATGTAGCACCATTAGACCATTTGTCACCTCAGCCTACTCCATAGGTAAGCTTTTCAAATGATACACCAATCATGGTAGAATATGATGTTGAAGAGGAGGATGAAGTCACACAGATCAATACTCCTGTCATTCCTCCATATGAAATGCCACTGGAAAGGAGTGTATTAAACTTTGAAGCTTCTGATGAGCTATCTGATGATGTGAGGCATCGAGCCAGTCAAAATTTCATTGCAGATGATGCCTTTGTCTAGACTCCTGAATTTAAAGCTTTCATATATGAATATAAAGGAAAGGTGGTAAGGGAAAGGTTGAAGGACATTTACCTTGAGAAGGAAGCATATGCTTTAAAAGAACTTCAACATGAAATTGATGGAGAAATGAAACATATGACTATTGAGAGAGGAAGGGCATTGTTGAAAGAGGCTGGGGTTATGCTCCTTCCAGGATGGGACATCAACTTGACCATTGTATTTGATAGTTTTTTGAAAAGAAAAAATAAAACCTTGCACTTAACAGACGAAGCTGGTGACAAGATCTACACTAGATCAAGATTTAATCCTAACTATACTACCTTGTAGATATGGGCACTCTATCCACCAAGGAAAAAGCCTTCCCTAGTTGATCATGATCATATTTTTGGACATCTTTTGGTGCAGAGAGTAGGTGAAATAGATCCCATGAAAACTACTGATTTGAATGTGAATGTGGCCAAATTCACAAAGGCTCAGATTCAGAAACTGGTAAGGGATAACCACGGGTTGATAGAAGAAAATGAAAGGTTGAAACAAGAGCTAGTCAGCTATAGGGATGGACTACCTTCTTCTTCTTCAGGGCTCTATTCTCCATTGGTTGAACATGAAAGGAAAGTGCTTGAGGCAATGTCAGAGACAACATATTGGAAAAGGCATGGGAAAGTGCAGAAGGAATATGAAGAGTTAACGGGAAAACTCAAAACCACTACCTTTGAGATGGCATCATAAATAGTTTGCATGAGATTCCAAGACATGCACAAACATGTTGAACAAGTTTGGAAAATACATGAAAAAACATATGCATCATTACTGGAAAACACCAGATTGAGTGATAGGATGAAGTAGATAGAGTCTCAGATTATTGCAAAGAAAGAAGATAACTCAGTTATGCTACAATAATACCAGGAACCCATGAAAGCTCATAGGGAATACCACAATAACCTGACACAGGAGTTGAGTGATTTTAGTCAGCCACTGAGTATGGCCTTACCCAATTTCTTTGAAGAAACAGAATTGAAAGATCAAGATATATGGAAGAAAGAAATTTCCAACTATCTACCACCTATTCTTGATGTGATTAATGATGAAGAGGAAGTGCTTAAGAGTACACACTAGAAACTTGGGAGAGTCTTCGAATTGGAGTATACTATGAAAGACATCATATATAATACAGAAACTCATGCAAAAAGTGGGTATGTGGAGCATTTGTCAAAGGTCAACTTGTTCATTTCATGGGCCAAGTAAGAGAGGAGTGATAGGGGCTAGAGTTTGATAGTTTTGGATACAAAATCATGGTGCATGAGCCTTGAACAAGTCTTAGATGACCACGAGCGCTTGTTGGAGATTAATGGACTATAGTGCATCCACTAGAAAACTCTTAATATTTTTATGTTTATTCTATTTATGTTTTAGTTATGAAACAATGTGACTTTTTGTAACAGGTCTGAAGCTTGTTGCTTCCAATAAAAATAGGGAAACCAAGGCCTAATTTTGAGATATCATATCATCATCATCACATTCCATTCCATTAGAGTAGGCATTAGTAAGAAAATAGATTGCATAATTCGCCCATCCATACCATATTTCAAAGACTTCTGTTATAATGCTTATATTTTGAAGTAATACAATGGAGCAAACTATTCATGTAAATCGTAATTCATTTTCAGTGTTCAATTACTATGTTGATTTTAATGCTCATTTATTACTTTGTTGTCTTTAAAGTGTTCTATTCAAGTTATTTAAATCTATCTGATTTATCAGAGCACATTTTGTGTTACTATGTGAAAGAGTTGATTGGTTTCTAAGTTGATGTGAATTAAAATCCTTTCTGACAGTTTACTTTAATTGGTCTCTGCCCAGGGTTAAAATCCTTTTAAAGAAGTTGTTTTGATTGGTTTCCATTAACTCAAGAATTAAAAATCCTTTCATACTTTCACAGTAGCTTGAGGAGATATCACTAGGATTATTAAAGAAGAACACTGTGATAAACATACTTGCACGTTTGCACAAGGTGCAAAAATCTCAAGTGCCTAATAATTTGAGTTAAACTAAACAATAGGAAAAACATTATTTGACCAAAATATTCATAACATTATTTACATACATAATGATTAAAATTAATAAAATTTATCCTTTAATGAAATTTGATAACTAAGCAAGTACCACTAATGTTTCATAATATTAAAGGTCCTGTTGGAGCCAAAAATTCCACCTTTTTTTTTTATTGAAACAATGCAAAAAGAGTATAATAAGAATAAGGCAACACGAAGGTTTCCAAAAGAAGAATTACATAGCAAATAGCTAGATACACCTCATACAACTGGAAACCATAAGCTCAAGGCATGTTATATTCCAAATTGTTGTGTTGTGCTCTCAATTGCAGGGGGTGCCCAAAGAATAGGTGAAAATCAGCAACCACTTGGATGAGATAAAGTATCAATGGCTTCAACTTCATGAAAAAGACTCTCTATGTTCACAACAGCTACAGTGTTTGCTTAAATTCAGAACTAAATGTTGTCCATAAGCCAAAAATCCACCTTGGTTATTTTGCATACTTCCTTTTTCACCCATCTTCCCAAACTCACCATATGTCCCATCTCCATTTAATAATGGGTGACACTAATATAAACCACCAAATAAGGCCCTTGTTCATAACACTAAAGTGAATTCCTTGTCTGAAGTTTTCCCATAGAAGCACATGGCATATCGCCAAGACAATACTATATCGAAGAGAGTCTCACCATTGTCTCTTTGACATGAACAAAAAGGGTTGCTATGAAATCTAGATGAGACTCCTGAATGTCTAAGAGACATATTCGATTTTCTTCTCGCTAGCCTAAAGAACGATATGTCTAAGAGACTTGGAGATGTCGAGGAGAAAATATAACATGTCCCATTTGGTAGTGCTGCTGAAATTTTGAAAAAATCCTAGCAAAATTTTGCCTCTTAAGGTTTTCTACCTTTTGCGTCCATGAGTAGGGTTTAAGGTTTTAGTTCAAAAACCCTCGCTTCATAGTAATCAATCTTAAACCTCCATCCTTATAATTTCATGTTGACCTACTTCATCCAGTTGTTGGTCATTTAATTCATGAGTTGATCCATTAAAATTGTTCTTTGTACTGGCCCCGGGTCCTAAGTTAGTCAGTCATCACATATGGTTAATTGTTTAAATGCTCCGTATAGTCGAGCCATAACATTTTTCAATTACTTTGTTGTCTCCAAAGTGGTCTTTTCAAGTTATTTAAGTCTTCAAGATTTATCAGAACACATTTTTTCTTACTTTGTGTATGCTTTGATTGGTTTTTGGTTGATGTGAATTAAAAATCCTTTCAAATAGTTTACTTTAATTGGTCCCTGCCCAGGGTTAAAATCCTTTTAAAGAGGTTATTTTATGACCATGTATATTTTTTTCTACATACATCATCATAAAATTATTAGACCCATTATCACATAAGAATGGTGAATGTGTCATGAATCCATAATGGAATTCCTAATTCAATGATTATTTTATGATTCAATTATGACATGTGGAATTAATATGCCATTTTTATCCAATGAGCTCATCTTGGAATTTGGGTATTTATTTTCTAACTAGGTTTTTAGGTGCCACTTTTTTTTGTGGTTTTAGATCATGTTTTTGTAATCACTACTTATATTTATATGATGCTTGAGATTTAATTTTATAGTAGCTAGATGAAAACCTATTGGAATGTCATAATAAGGTAGAAAAAATGGAAAAAAAAGATAAGAGTCTCATTAGACTCTATTTGGCTAATTCAATATTGTTGAATGTACATGAAGAGACCATTATAGCACTTATTTTAAAGAAATTGGGAGATACATATCAAGCTAAATCTATAGTTAATAAAATATTTCCAATAAACAAGTTATATACCATCAAAATGGAGAGTGGTGGTTCTATAGTTTAACACTTGAATTAATATTACTAAAGCATTTCAAAGTTTAGGCCATAAGAATCTGAGGATTACATTTTGAGATCTGGAGATGGAGGACACGAGAAGGATTACCAACACACATTCATTTCACATGTATTTTGAGAAGCAATTTGTTAATATCCTCTACCATTTTGGCTACAGATTTTCTAAATATAGGTATGCTAGTTCAATATTGTTGAATGTACATGAAGAGACCATTATAGCACTTATTTTAAAGAAATTGGGAGATACATATCAAGCTAAATATATAGTTAATAAAATATTTCTAATAAACAAGTTATACACCATCAAAATGGAGAATGGTGGTTCTATAGTTTAACACTTGAATTAATATTACTGAAGCATTTCAAATTTTAGGCCATAAGAATCATCCTTTTTTAAACATGGATTGCAAATAATTTTGAAAATTTAGAAGTCTTGGTCATTAACATTATTGTCTACTACAATGTCATCCAGTGTATCATTTTCAATGTTCATATGTTCTTTCAAGTACTTCATATTATCATCATCCTCATCTTGACCTGCATCATCTTCATCATCATTGAAATTTGACTGTAGACCATCTATATTGTTCCCAGATGTATTTGGGTCATCATTTTCTTTACCATCCATATTGTTGTCTTCCATAACATCATCTAACTCTGGATTGTTGTCTTCTTATACCTGAACATAACCATCTTCAACATCATCATGTATGTCAATTTCTTTGATGTTCTCTAATCCCTCTCTCTCATTTTGTTCGCCATCATTGTTTTGCTCAATATCCACTAATGTTTCGTCAAATACATGCCTTAATCTTGGATCATAATAAATGACAAACATCCATTTTTGGTCCAAAATATCTTCATAGAAAAATACCTGCACATGAATGACATACATATATTAGACGTATGTTATAACAATTTTATTGATTAATAAACACATGTATATATTCGCAATAAACTATGAATTATTAGATTAATGATCACTATTGCTTCTTGTTTGATTTAAAGAAATATTTGTTCACAATGAATTGGTAGTTCACGTAAGGCTCCTTATCCTCCGGTAGGAAGCATGAGGAATCTATAGAAAACAATCCACTATGGGTATCATGTCTTCATGTCCTCTTAAATGCTTCATACCATCTACACTTAAAAATACAACATTTAAAAGAGAGGTAATCCAACTCAATAATTTCTTGTATTTTCCCAACATATTGTAGATTCCCTTCAATTATATTCTTATCTTTTGAGCTTGATCAACTAGATTGGTCAAAGTTAACCATGATGCCACAATCAACATCAGTTTCTTTTACATCTACACTTTCTACACAATAATGTTGACTATATGCCCACATTGTTGGATATTTCCTCACCTGTGAAAGACCATTTATTTTAGTGAGAAAAATATAATGACAAATATTAAAATAGTTAATAGTGTCAAAAATTTAAGGAAACAACATTTTGTAAAATTCTAACTATACCTTTCTTTCACATCCTCTAGACATGTTGATTTCATCTTCTGTTATGTTTGAATCTATACCTACATCTTCTATTTGATTTCGAATTTGTTCAAGAACACATTCTAGTGTGCACCTTTGCCCCATTCCCCAAGAAAATTAACAATGGGAAGTATATTCCTCGTTCATCTCCTAAACTATCTCCTTGCTTCTAACACTTCTTTCTCTCTTTTTATCATATAGATCAATCCATTTTTTCATAAAGTCCATGTGGTACAGAATGAACTTGTTGAGTATAGAACTTTCATCTACAGCTATTACATGTCAACATGTTTATATCAAACTCCAAATGTCATGTTAATTTGACAAATAAATTACAGAGTAAATTAATGATTGCAAGAAAAACAACCACACTGATCGTGAATTTACTTACTAATTTCTACTTCAACACCATTAGATTGTGGTTTTTCTCCATCAACAATATTTGATGCTCGTTCTTCATCCCAGACGCATGGCCCATCTGCAAAATCCTTACCAAGGAATTCACACAAGAATAAAAATGCTTCATTCAATACATACCCTTCAACCATGCAACCCTTTGGATGTGTCTTTTGTCAGACATATCTTTTAAGAGTTTTCATATACCTCTCAAAGAAAAAAATTCACCTCATTGATACGACACCTGCCAATTCAATGTCATCAACTAGGTGTATAAGTAAATGGACTTGTAGGTCCATGAAACTTGTAGGGAGCTCCTTCTCAAATACACCTACAATTTCTACAATTTCCTTCTTCCACTTTGCCACTTCTCACATCTGCGGATCTCCTTGGAGGTCACCCACCCAATATAATAGTAAATTATTAGTATGAACCCTTTAGTCCAAAATTAAATGCAATATAATATCTCTATGTTCCTCAAGCACATGAACATTTCATATAACCACATAATACCTTGGTAAATGTTGACAATCAACCTATGGCATTCCTTAAGTCAACTGTGTAAGACAAGAACTCTAATTTCCAATGGTACAGGATATGCTATTAAACACATTTATGAAAAGGTCATTAGTAATTTTTTCTCACACAACAAAATATAAAAATATATTTAGTACTTAATCAATGTTACCAAAGAAATGTTAAATGATGATATATAATACCTTCATAAAATTATGAAAATCATGTGATATTTCCATCAACTGTAAAAGCTTTAGCCAATGATGACCCATAGCTAGTAGGTTTCCTTATTGATTGGATGACATTTTTTAGTTGGTCTAGCTCTTTTTTATTCAAAATCCATGGAGCTTTTGTATATGTTTCATTTTCCTTGTTTAGCCACAAATGTTTTCTATCAATTTTGGTACACAAAAGAGCAATATCTCTCCTCGAAGACAAGGTTTCCTTCTCTTTGCTTGATATGTGTCGAAATATAGAATTTGGTACATTTTTGAAGGTGTGCATAGGATCTAATAGGTGAGATATTAATAGATCCTTCTAGTAAGGGAGCTCATAAAATATGGATTTCCTTTTCATTCCTTCTCGCATATTAACTACAACTTGTTTTGGTTCTTCAATTGAATCACCCCGATCAAAAAAATCCTCCCAAGCTTTCAATTCAACATCTTCATACTTCTTAAGCTAATCACCTGGACCCATAATCATGGGAGGGCCTTTATTTTTAACTTTTCCATCAAATTGATTACTTAGCTGATTTCTAAACTTATCATCTAGTGGTAGAAAACTCCTGTTTGCATACAAATAAATTCTATGTAGATCTTAGAATGTCTCTTTGAAATTGTTCTACACATCTTGTACACAAAAATATCCCCTTTGTTTGAAGACCTGGAATTCAATAATTAATGTTAATAACATCAAAAAAATAGTATAAAACTAAGTATGATAGTTGGGATGAAAATAAATTATGAGTGTAAATACATAAATATTTTATCTTACCAAAAAAACACCAAGTCCTAGGAAATCATGATTAGTCCAACATAGCACACCATACATCATGAAGGACCTATTTGATGGAGGACATGATATGTCATACATTCTTATGCCTTTCCATAGTAGTTGCATCTCATCAATAAAAGGCAAAAGATAAACATCCATGTTTTTAACTTCATGTTTTCCTAGAATAAAGAGAGTCAACATAAGGTGCTCCTTTCTAACACTCATTCATGGGGAATATTATATACTATCAATCCGACCGCCAAACACTATAATTTGTTTTAGAAAGATAATGGGCACACTCCATCAATTGCAAGAGCAAACTCATACTAATGCAGGTTCATCTTTTGAATTTTCTTTTGGCCATTTTCCTCTATGTGTTTCATTGCTTTGGAGTCAACCAAAATTCGCATGAATCCATATTTAGTCATGTTCTTTGCATGCCATTCCATCAATTGTGCTAGTGAATTGCAACAAAACATTCATTGAAGTCTAGGTATAATTGGCATGTGACATAAAACCTTCTTTGGAACTGTAGGACCTTGTACATCTGTACAATATCTCTTCTATTTTCATATAGGGAATTCTACCTTGTTTCCATATTCATCTCTGTATAAAATGTAATCATTTTTACATGAATGAATTTGCTTATATTCAATCCCCAACTCAACCAAAAATAGATGTGCCTCTCTGCAAGTTGATGGCAACACTTTCTCTTTAGGGAATATTTTAGTTTTTAGTGCCCTATAAGATTGCCAGAGATTAAATCAATTGAATGTTTGACTTATGATGAACATGTTTGATATGTCAATCTATACAAGGACTGTTTATATACAATATATGGTTTTAAAATCCCCTTAAAGAAATATAAACAAAGTTGATGAATGTTTACGAATTATGTACACCAATTAACAATGCAAAGTAAGAAATAGATTTCAACTCACTTCAGTAGGGTAGTGAATCCTTTGTCTAACCAACCAAATAGTGACTTGATTTCTAATAATATTAATGTGCATGTCAGCTTTGAGGTTCAACAACCTGACATTTGAACACCTAGTGACCTCGCCATTGTTTGATGGAGTCTTTCAGGTTGTTATCATCAACATTACGTTGTTGGTAATTACCCCTGCTATCATTGTTACTGTTAGCCATATGATCATTATTGTCATCATTGTTTCCATCCCCAAAGAAACTTGTAAGCATTTCATTCAATCCTTCTTCATGCACTGCATTTTCACTATCATGATCATCATTATTAAGGCTAGGTGGCATGTCATTAGTGTATGTAGATCTCATCAGCTCTTCAAATTTCTTAGGTGGTAGTAATCTCTTCAAACTTGCTCTTTTTTCCTTGGTATTGTTTAAAGGATGGTTTGGATCATCCCGTCCAAATCTTAATAACCTAGTTGGATCATGGGTATTAGTATGTGTTTCATCAACATCTTCTACCTATCAACAAACATAAGCATTATTTAATGTTTTCCAACAATTGAATAAAATCATAAATGTATCAATTTCAAAGAAATATAAATCAAATATGTATTTAAAAAATAAAAAATAAAATTGTATGAACATATATACATCAATTGAATAATGGAACATTATTTTATAGACTACCTTTTATACAATAATT
This sequence comes from Sequoia sempervirens, assembly GCA_007258455.2. Taxonomy (NCBI): domain Eukaryota; kingdom Viridiplantae; phylum Streptophyta; class Pinopsida; order Cupressales; family Cupressaceae; genus Sequoia; species Sequoia sempervirens. The sequence goes on along the minus strand of VDFB02130380.1, from coordinate 3,874 downwards.
TAAATAAAACACAATTTTGACAACATAGTTTGCAAAACAAATTCACACTCATTTATTATTCTTGGTTTTCTGCCCTAATAACATCTTTAGGGAGACCTTTGTTCCTTCCTTTCAATGCAGAGTGCTTTTAAGAAGGGGTAATCAATCAATAACTCATCCCTAATGGTAAGGTCCCTAATAGCCTCAACCATTATCAATCTATCAACCTCTCTTTCCATATCTCCATCTTTATCATTTATAACCTCAACAAATTGACAATTCAGTCTTACATTAGGGTCCCTTCCCTTACTACTATTTATAAATCTTGCAATATTTTATGTGTGTATGCACATCCATATATATACATAAGATGACCTCTATTAATTTCTTTTCCACTTACCAATTGGGAGACGCATGTCTATACATATTCACCCTAGACCATATGCTGACATGTTACGCTTTATATTCTGCTTAGCCTTCCATCTTCACCACCGTAATATGATGGACCATAATATGGCATTAATCTCCTAGTGTTTTTTTTTGAATTGTTTCTATGTTTGGATCCCACATGTACATTTTGGACAATAAAGAGGACTAGATTCACTCCATGAATATTGGAGGTTCGTATCATGTAGTTGTATCCCCAAAATTGAAACACTTTGTCCATTCTAGGTAGTTGTTGATCACTAGGCCAAGCGCAATATAGTCGACGATCAAATTTATCTTTGTAAATTGATCTCAAACTTAGGGGAAAGTAATCATATCCATCACATTCATTCTAATAGGGTATTTAGTCCACCTTCCCCTTGTCTTTAAGCAAATTATGCATCTTCACACCAGTTCTTGTTCTGTTAGTTGTTTTCATCAATTCCTCATCTTTCAAGCTGATATATTGGCATATATTTTTGTTAGATGTATCATCTGATAAATGATCATTGCCCTCTAGGTTGGAAGTCGGTGATCTAGGAAACTTTAAACTAAGAACTTTATCCTCAAGTAAAGGGTCCATTGAGAAAAAAAATATTATTTAAATAATATCAAACAATGTTTAAACAAAGTATACATGTTATTTATATCAAATTGGAAAATTCCTTACCACAATTCCTATTGCATTTGAATCGATTGTAGGAGGCATAATACTGATTGGAAGCTCATCATATATATAATGTCTTTGTACAATTGCTCATTTGAATTGTTTCTTTCCATGACATACATAATATCCACAAACAACAATTTTCTCAAAGTATTCATCCATGTACTATAGTCCTGACCTACCTCTTCTTCAATGCAATCATTTGTTGTGTCTGCAGTATCCATTGTCACATCCTCTTCCACCCACTATTGTGTATGTGATTTAATAGTTTTAGGTCCACATCCACGCATTATCTCTTTTCTAGAGAACAAAGGGAGTAGACTCTGGCCACAATGAGGTAATTCATTTTCAATTTATAGATTTGTAAATGTTTCCATTGTTTCTTTCATTTTTAGTTTTAAGTTTTTTATTTTTAAATTTAAAAGAAGAAATTTATTTTATATATATAGAGACATGTGACTAACAAAGATAAAGAGGCATTGGCTTCCATATTAGGGGCAGAGGCAATGGAAAATTTGGATGATGTGCACTGGACAATGCTTTCTAGATACATAGAAAACCAATCTAGTGAAGCCCCTCAAACATTGCAACCAAATCAACTGTGTCAAAGGGAATCAATTGATTCCCCAAGTAGTCCTAGATCAAGCAAAAGATCCAGGAGGAAATCAGTAATAGTAAACTCAAGGAGTGTAGAACATGGAGTAGAGGCTTCCACTATCCCACCCACTCAAGGGACACATACTTCTTCCACCACGCTAAGTTTTTGATCTTGCATTCGTAGCTACAATACCAAGATAGAATATGATGTGGTTTCAGGGGAATTCCGAATGATAGATGTTGGAAAAGGTTTTGTGAATAGGTTGAAGGAAACATACCTTCAATGGTTCAAAGACCATCTACATTTTCCATTCTCAAAGATACCAATACACCTGCAAAAAGCATTTATCAATGCCACAAAGACTAAATTTGGCATAGGTTGGTCTGTGAAGAAGGTAAAGCTACGAAAGTCTCAAAATTGCTAGAGATTTTGGTGCAACCAAACAAAGAAGATAAAAAAATCCCTCCCGAGCTAAGGCTCAAAAAAAGGCCAATTGATGTAAGTGTCAAAGTATGGAAAGAGCTTGTAAAAGCATATGATAAGTCTAATGCACGGAGGAAGTCCGGTGAGGAGAGTACGTAGGTATTTGAATTTGCTCATAAGATTATATCAAATTTATTAAACGATTTTTAAATTTTATTTGTGCATAGTTAAATTGAAATAGTATATGTTTCAAGACAAGGCCTCCAAAGTTAGGCTTCAAAAACTTTGTGCCACACATCACAGTGGCCAGAAAGGTTTACAGACCTTGATCTATAAATTTGTAAGTATATTTAATATGTTAAATGATACTTTTTTAATTTCCTAGGAAAACAATGATTCCATATTAATTAGTTTAACTAGTCCATTTGCCATGTTTTGACAGGAGGAGAAATACTACTGCATCTAAAGCAATTTGAAAAGGAAAAGTTACAAATCAAAAAGTGGGCCATTTTTTTAATCTCGATGGAGAATTACATATCAATAGTTGACTTTCAACAACTTAGTTTTTATTGTTGTGTTAGTATGTCAATTTTCATTTATTTTGTTGAGTTGTTTATTGATGCGTAGGATGAGTTCTAAAGTGCTTCTATGTTGGCCCTAGATCCCACTCAATTGTCCCATTATTTCATGTTGAGAAAAAAAAATTGTTTGCCTTAAAGGGTAGTGGTGACATTCATGCCTTATTTTCATCGCATCTTTTAATTAATGACCATTGTCTTTTAATATCTCTTAAGTGTCCTCATTTAAGTTATGAGTTGTATCATTTGAGTAACTTAGTCCCATGTTGATTTGATTTATAGATTCTTTTCTCTCAAACATTGTATCTCAAGGAGTGCTTCCTTGAATTCATGTTGCCATTCTACTAAGTGACCCACGTGAATCTTTTCCATCCTTCCTCATGATGTTGCCATTCTTTTAACATGTAAGAATGTTTTGATGCATCTTGGTAGGCATCCTATAGATCTAACACATACTTGTAGTCTACATCACTTGGTGTAGCTAACCAACACTTAATTTTTCCATCTAATTTATGCAAAGGTAGTAAATTCCTATCTTCCAAGTTTAAAAAACTCCATAAATAAAGAAATCAGCAGTAAAAAACCCGCAACCTGATATGATCAACATAGAGAAGCATGTAATACTAGACTTCTTAACATTCAAAAGATAAATGGAATGTCCTTAACACAAAGTAGAGCTATCCAAAAGAGCTAACTAAAAACACAAATGTGCTCCTACACAAAATGTCGCAATGGCTAGTTGTCATAGAAGTCAAACTACAAAAAGAACAACACTAATCAAGTTAACATATATGCATCATTTGCATAAACAACTGAACCATTTATGTGCATGAATAAATAGTAGAAGGATGTAGATGAACTCAATTCATCCGACTTTATGCCTCTTGGTAGACATTCCTCTTGAATCTCTAATATCAAGTGCCTGAGACTTCCCTCAGAAGCTTTACCTTCGCTGTCAGCTTCTTTCCTCTCAATCGCCGACTCATCTCCTTTTCCTTACCTAAATTTTGGGTTTTGGATTATAATTCATCCCATGTTTTTCCTCTTGTTCTTGCTCTTCGTCCTCATCTAACTCCACAAGAGTGTTATCAAGGAATCTAGCAGTGCTCGTTCCACGAATAACCCCCTACGAAACTTGTTCATTTCCTAGGTTCGTGAAGTTCAAGCACGCAAAATGAGGTGATTTGCAATCCACCTCGAAGT